>ML253375.1:10842-39812 GCA_005239495.1 Nicotiana undulata
GAATCTATAAAATGAGGGTTAAATCCTCAAGTTCTTGTTAATTAATCTTTCCCAACCCCAAATAATCTTTTCCAAAATTAATTCGGAGTTAATGGGCGAGTCCTAGGGTTAGCTAATCCCTTTGGAAACATTAAAGAACAAGAATAATTAAAATAACAAACACCCACTTCATAAATATAATAAAATCATGCAATACATAAGCACAACAAGGTATTTAATCCACACTTTAAATATGAATATTTCCATAAACAAGATTCAAGTGTTGGAAAAATACTACACACTTAGATATTCAATACAAAACAAGGAAACGAAGAAATAAACATAAATGGGTAAGAAATCCATAACCAAAATGATGAAATCTTCAAGACCCAAGTGTGTGTGCAAAGCCCTAGCTTCAATACTTGTTCTTATCTCTCAAAATTATCTATACAAAACTGAAAAATATGTCCAAAGATATGCCCAGTCGTGTATAAGAATGGGTTGGAGATAAAAATATGAAACTACAAATCTGCCCAGAATTTTCCCAAAAAATGACCTATGCGTCCGCGTTTAGACCTTCGCGTTCGTGAAGGTATGTGGTTAGTAGTCTTCACGTTCACGGTTACCTTGACTGTGTTCGCGATGCAATGGGTCCTGAAGCACCGCGTTCGCGGTGAACACCACGCGTTCGCGTAGGCTTAATTCCTCAGCAGTTCAATTTGTTCTTCGCATTTGCATCTTGATTACCGCGTCCGCGTTAGTTTTACTTCTGAAGCTGCACGTTTGCACTTTGCCTTCGCGTTCACGAAGGGCAATTAACTGGGCAGATTTCCCTTGTACAATTTTTCTCCTTTTTTGACTTGTTTTTACATTAGTTTTGCCACAATCAACTCTAAACCATTTGACACCTGAAATATACCAACAAACATCAATAATGTCTTAGTTTCTCAATAAAATTACACAAAAGATTAAGTATTAAGAGGAGAAAAGTTGGTAAAATACCAACTTATCATTGGACATATAGTCCTTTAAGGTGAGTTTTAACCTTAGAAATTGGACCGTAGCGGGAGCTGTGTGAAGACGGATCTGGAATGGGAATCCGTTGACTCCGTTAGCTCCGTTGGGTGATTTTGGGATTTGGAGCGTGTTCGGAATGTGTTTTCGAGGTCAGATATAAATTTAGGCTTGAATTGGCGAAAGTTAGAATTTCGGCGATTTCGGCCGATAAGTAAGATTTTGATATCGGACTCGGAATGGAATTCCGAAAGTGACATCAGGTCTGGAATGTCATTTATGACATGTTGGCAAAATTTGAGGTCATTCGGACGAGTTTAGACGTGGTTCGGCGTCGAATGTGAATTCTTAGAAATTTCTAAGTTCTTAGGCTTGAATCTATGCATATTTGGGTATTTTGATGTTATGGGACGTGTTTTTAAGGCTCGACCAAGTTCGAATAAGGTATTTGGACTAGTTGGTAGTTTTGGTTGTGGTGTCGGGGGCCTCGGGTGTGTTTCGAGTGTTCAAACGGACACGTTTTGGCCTAAGTCTTCACCTGTATTGTTGGTTTTTCTACAGCTGTTTGGCCTTCTCTGCGATCGCAGAAGTAGGCTCGCGATCGCATAAAGCCTTCTGGGAAGGCACAAAAAATCGTTATCCGCGATCGTAGTGTTGTGGAAATTAAACCTCCGCGATCGCATGCGTCATGTCACGATTGCACAATGCTGTTGGTGGTCTGGGCAAGGCTAGGGAATCACTCTGTGCGATCGCAAGGCCCTCCCGCGATCGCGAAGCGCAGGGGCGTGAAGGTACGCGATCGCAAGCCCCTATCCACGATCGCATAGAGTTATTTGGGGCGCGTGGATTTTTACCCTCCGCGATCGCGACTGAAGTTCTGCGATCGCACTTCAGTAAAATACCTGGGCAGAATATTAAACCCATTTTCGAGGGTTAAGGCTTATTTCACCATTTTTGAGTTGTGGGAGCTCGGCAGAGACGATTCTTGGAGACTTTTGCACCTGGGTAGTTCGGGTAAGTGATTCCTAACCTATATAGACCAATTCCCATGAATCTAATCTTAAATTCCATCCTTAAATTCAGGTTTTTGAGTTGAAATTTGGGGAAATTGGAAGAAACTTCATAGACCAAATTTTGGGGTTTTGATTGGGTATTTGACCTCCGATTTGAGAGATTTTTATATGGTTAGACTCGTGAGTGAATAAGGGTTCAGAAAATATAAATTTTACCCAATTCCGAGACGTGGGACCTAGGGGCGTTTTGGTCAACTTTTCTGAATTCGCGTATTAGTTGCGAATTCATTAGTTACTTTGATTTTTTGAAATTATATTTACATTATACCATCAAATTGAATAGATTTGGGCCACCCAGAGTTGGATACTCGTGGCAAGAACGTGATTATTGGTTGATTGCACAGTCGAGGTAAGTGGCTTGCCTAACTCTGTGTTGGGAAATTTCCCTTAGGCATTTTAACTGGTTTTGGTGCAAAACCCCGTGTACGTGAGGTGACGAGCGCGTGCACGAGGTATTTTCATTGAAATTCCATACTTCTTTATACACAATACCTCATTTCCAACTCTATTATTACTGTTTTCGGTTTGAACTGCATAATAACTTAAGATTTTATCCTGGTAAATTGATTTCTAACTGATTTTCCAATCGTTACTATTATTTGAAACTGATTTAAGGATTTGACTCCGAGATTTTCAACTGGTTCTTTTTCCTAAAACCCTAAAACCACGCCATTTTGAGATTTTTCTTTATATTGCGTATATATATATACATGGATTGCGGGCATAAACCTGAGCATTTCCCTCATCCTGCATTGTATACAGGGATTGCAGGCATAAACCTGAGCCTTTTCCTCATACTGCATTGCATATATAGGGATTGCAGGCATAGACCTGAGCCTTTCCCTCATGCTGCATTGCATACATAGGGATTGCGGGCATAAACCTGAGCCTTTCCCTCATTCTGCATTGCATACATAGGGATTGCGGGCATAAACCTGAGCCTTTCCCTCATTCTGCATTGCATACATAGGGATTGCGGGCAGAGACCTTAGCCTTTCCCTCATTCTGCATTGCATACATAGGGATTGCGGGCGGAGACCTGAGCCTTTCCCTCATATTGCATTGCACCTTTACTTTCTTACAGAGCTTTATATATACTGCGTTGATCTGAGCATTTAGTTATACTGTCCTTCCTAGTCTTTACTCATCATTTTTGTTGATTATCACCTGTTTTATTTACTTGCTTACTATATCTGTCATTTTGCAAATCTCTGTAGGGCCTCTACCTGACCTGGTCACTACTTGACTGGGGTTAGGCTTGGCACTTACTGAGTACCGAATATGGATTACTCACGCCCTTCTGCGCATGTTTTCCCCATGTGCAGATCCAGGTCCTAGTATGCGATATCTCAGCTAGCCAGCAGCAGCAGTATCAGGAGACTCGAGGTATAATCTGCAACGTCCGCAGATCTCCGAGTCCCCTTCTTATCTTGATGTAGTAGAACTTGTAGATGAAACTATACGGTCTTTTCCTTTCCAGATATACATATTGAGCCGTAGAGTTAGCTTGTGATGTATTGTGATATTCCAGGTTCTAGGTAAAGTAAACTGTAAATGCCGAGCGACATCGACTTTATTATGATTTATATCACTTACTGCTATTCTACCTATTTTATCTTAATTTTGCGTAGGGAATATGCTTACCTAGTCATCTAGACTAGGTGCCGTCACGAGACCCAGTCGGAGGGAGAATTGGGTCCTGACACCCCAGCCCAGCTTCGCAAAAGCAAGAATGATCTCACAAATGCGAGAACATTGTACCAGAACCAGCTGAACCTCTACAATTCTCCAGAACGCGTCCAAAACTCATTCGACCCTCGGGGCTCCAAACCAAACATCCACACAAGTCTAAAACGATAACTTGAACTTTCTTGTGCGATCAAAACACCAAAATAACCTCTAGAATCACGAATCTGGCACTAAAATGCATAAAAATCACAATGCACTTCAAGAACTTCTAGAATTGCAACAAATCATCCGAACCACATCAAATCAACTCCGAATCATACCAAAATTTGCAGGCAAGTTCCAAATGATGAAACAAAACTATTCCAAGTCATGAACCCAAAATCCAAACCCAATTGCCTTAAAGTCAAACCACGGTCAATCTTAGGACAAATTCAACTTTCAATTATTTAAACTTCGTCGAACGCGTTTGATTCATACTTAAACATCCCGGAATGATGCTAAACTTTACGCACAAGTTACAAATCATGATACGAACTTATTTCAAGACTTGTAATCCCAAACAGACATCGATAACACCAAAGTCCACTTCAAACCAAACTTAGGAGATTATGAAACCTTCAAAATGCCAACTTTCCATATTAAGCGCCAAAATACTCACGGACCACCGGATACTCAACCCGATCATACGCCCAAGTCCGAAATTATCATACGAACATATTGGAACCTTCAAATACCTATTCCAACGTCGTTTACTCAAAAGTTAACCCTTTGTTACTCTTCCAACTTAAAGCTTCCGAATTGAGAATTTTCCTTCCAAAAAATCTTTGAACTTCCCTAAATTCAATTCCGACCACACGTAGCAGTCATAATACATAATGTGTAGCTACTCAAGGCCTCAAACTAATGGGCGACATGCTAGAGCTCAAAACCATCGGTGGTCGTTACAAATTTCTTTCTAATTTTGAGTCTTACACTGGTCGGACTGAGTTCTTGATTCTACACGGCTCAAAAAGAGTCTTTTTGTTTGGTTTACTACTCAAGAGGAGGTCAGTACACCTCCATCATTTCTCCTTTAATTGCTTCATTTGAAAATCATGAATATGTTATTATTTTCCTAATTTACTGCTTCGTTTATAATGTTTGTTCAGCTTGTAATTATTTTGGTTCACCATGACTTGTTGATGATCTCTGATAAGCTATTGTATTTATTTGATATTAATTAAGTTGTTGTATGCCTTCAATCTATGTGTTGAATAGCCTGTATGATTAAGCTGCATAACGTGCCTTAATGACTTCTCATATCTACCTAGACTTCAGACTTTCCTCTAATGTTCTGTTATAGTCTTCATGGTTATCATTCCATATTCTTTTGAGTTATGTTATTCTATACTTAGGCTTGTTTTTATAGTCTTCATGCTTATCATGCCATGCTTTTTTGTGTTCTGTGATTCTAAACTTGGGGTGCTGTTAAATGATTCTAGCTAGAACATACATAAAAGTATATAGTGTGAACCTGCACCACTTGGTTAAGGCTTCTGGAGTCTGAGTATCCAAAATGCTTTTCTTCCTTTACGTAAATGCTTGTTAATCCTTAAGTAATATTTTAGTCCTCTCTATGAATGCTTTACATATATGTCTAACTGTTAGTTGTACACAATCCTACTAAGATGAAATTTCTATGAACATCAGTGGTACTTGGTCATGATCAACCTACCTCGTGTGGTTGGATTGTAGTTGTGTTTGCTGTTGTTAAATACTAACTCTTTCAGTAATTTGAATATAACTCCATCATGTCTAGTTATAAACCTTAGTTTGTACAACTAATTCAAGTATGCTTAGTATGTTGTTTTCCAAGTTCATAAACCCCTTAAAGATATTGATAATTTGATTCTATAATGTTTGAGACTCATCCTATCTTGTGTCGTCATAACTTTGATTGAAGTCTCTGTATATGTGAATGTTTGGCATAAATCTCTATTATTCATGACTTCATACTTTGGACACTGTTTTGAAACTAAACTCAGCCCTCCCTTTCCCCTGTTATTCTGGATTTAATTTGGTAAAGCAGAAACCTTTAATTCTTACTAATTAGGTACAATAACTTGCCAATGTCATGTAATGACCCGTCAGGTCGTTTAGTGAGTTATAGCCCCATTTCCCCTATTTCTTCTTCCTTTTGTGTTCTTCATCTGTATTTATCGTATTGTGTTGGTTGGTTTGGGCCCGAAGTGGTTTCGGAGTGGAATGAGACACTTAGTCTCCTATTTAGAAACTTAATTTGGTAAAGTCAACCGGATGTTGACTTATGAGTAAATGATCTCAAATTTGGATTTTTATTGTCTAGTTACCTCCGTTAGGTGATTTCAGACTTAGGAACGCATCCGAAATGTGATTTGGAGGTCCGTGGAAGAATTAGGCTTGAATTGTCGAAAGTTGGAAATTTTGCAATTTTGGTCGGCAATGGAAAATTTGATATCGGGGTCAGAACGGAATTCTGGAAGTTAGAGTAGGTTCATAGTGTTATTTGTGGCGTGTGTGTAAAATTTTAGGTCATTCGGACGTGGTTTGGTAGTTTTCGGCGTTGTTTGCGGAATTTTGAAGTTTAGAAGCTCGTAGGCTTGAATCCGAGGGTAATTTGGTGTTTTGATGTTGTTTTGAGTGTTCCAAAGGTTCGAATAAGTTCGTATGTTGATATATGACTTGTTGGTATGCTTGGTTGAGGTCCCGAGGGCCTCGAGTGAGTCTAAGGTGGTTAAAGGATTGAGTTTTGGTGTTCGAAGATAGCTGTTTTTTGCTGGTTTCTGAAGCTTCTAGTGTTTTCCGCACCTACGGAAGGGGAGCCGCAATTGAGAGGTCACATGTGTGGTTAGGGGAGTCACATATGCGGAAATGGAAGGTTAGGACTGGAGCCGCAGGTGCAAAGGATTGGGCCCATCTGTGAGCCCGCAGGTGTGAGGCCTTGAGCGCATACACAGAAAGGAAGTGTTGATCCGGTTCCGCAGAAGCGAAAGTGTTGCATAGGTGCGCGCCCGTAGGTGTGGGACCTGGGGTGCAGATGCGAAAGTTGAGTGATTTCCGCAGAAGTGGAGATTTGACCGCATGTGCGGTTCCACAGACGCGGAAATGAGGCTGCAGGTGCGAAAAGCCTGGGCAGAAAATATAAATAGCATACTTCGCGAATTTTGGCTCATTTCCACCATTTTTAAGTCGGTTTTTGGAGATTTTGGAGTGATTTTGAAGAGATATTCAAGGGGTTTTCATTGTGTTAAGTTTCTTGAGCTCTAATACTCCTATATATGGTGTTTTCTTGTTGATTTATCAATTAATTAGTGGAAATTAGGGGTGAAACTGAGGGGTTAGGGCTTGGGATTTTGGAGAGTTTGATATGGAGATTTGAGGGACAAAACGAGGTTGGGTTTTCATAAATTTTGTATGTATAGACTCGTGAGTGTATGGACTAGAGACGTGGGCTCGGGGGCCGGGTTTGAGCCAATTTCGGGATTTTGGTATAATTTGATAGTTTTTCTTGTGGAATTCATTCCATTAGCGTATATTGATGGTATTGTACTGGTTGTGAATAGATTCGGAGCATTTGGAGGCCGAGTCAAGGGGCAAGAGCATCGTGGAGTAAAAGTTTTGATCGGTTTGAGGTAAGTAACGATTGTAAATCTAGTCCCGAGGGTATGAAACCTTGGATTTTTTGTGTCATATGACTATTTTGAGGTAACGCACATGCTAGGTGATGGGCATGTGGGCATGCACCGTTGGGGATTGTGACTTGGTCCGTCCCGTATCAACTGTAAAGTTGAATATTTTGTTGAAACTATATACTTCTTATGTGTTTTAGAAAGAATTTCTGTAAATTGGGATGGATGCCATGTTTAGGCCTTATGCTAGTGTTGTTTGGACCCTTAGAGGTCTTTTATTGCTATCCTCTAGTTGTTTTTGATTGAAACTCTATACTCAGTCATGTTTAGACATATTTAATGCACAACTCAGCCTCTATAACTCTATTTCTATTTTGGGCTGAATACTTTTGAGGTTTATGACCGAGTGAGGCCGAGGGTCTGATTTGTGAGTATATTAATGTGATCGAGATGCATGGCGCATCATGTTTGATACATGCCGAGGGCGTCATTGATTTATGCCATGATTTGGCTTGATACATCACTTGGGCTGAATGGGCCCCTCCAGAGTCTGTACACAGCCCCAGTGAGTGCATGTACCTACTGAGTGCGAGTGTTGAGTGACTGGGAGGCATGAGTGATGGTGAGTTTTGCCCGAGGGGCTGTATATGAGTGATGGTGAGGTTTGCCCGATGGGCTGTATACGAGTGATTGTGAGGTTTGCCCCTGGGGCTGTATATGAGTGATGTTTTGCTCGAGGGGCTGATTATGATTTCATTATTTTGCTTATCTTTGCATTGAGCCTTTGTATGAAAACTGTTGAAAGACGTCTTCAAATGACTTTACACGAACTGGATTTAGCGAGCTGATTTGATTCGAACTTTCGTTTTAAAATCATGCCATATTGTACTGAGTTTTCATGATATGAAATCTATATGCCTTATTGCTCGTCACTACTGCTCAGTCTTTATTTACTGTTGTTACTTACTGAGTTGGCGTACTCACATTACTCCCTGCACCTTGTGTTTAGATCTGCGTATCTGGACACGGTAGCGGCTGTTGATTATTCCGGTTGCAGACATTTCTCGAAGATAGCAAGGTAGCTGCCTGGCGATCACAACCCTGCTCTTCTCCCTCTTTTCTTCCTTTAGTTGTATCTAGTCATTTTCTAGACTATGTTAGTCTCGTGATTGTCAGAAAATTTGTATTAGATGCTCATGACTAGTGACACCCCGATGTCAGACTTTTCTTTTTCGCACTTTTGTTTGATTTGAACTTCTTTATGAAGGTTTGTTATTAAATATATTGAAATTATCTTTTAAATGGAAATATCAATTACCTTTTGTAATGTGTCGGCTTGCCTAATACCACGATAGGCGCCATCACGACAGTGTTAGTTTGATTCGTGACATGTCATTGTTTGAATCTTTATTGAGGATCTCAAAGGGTCCAAGTAATGTTATTAACCTCTGTTTATGCTCATTATAATGTCTGGTGTCAAACTAATTTTATGATCAATATTGAGGTTTAGCATCTGTATCCCAATGTTGTTGTAACTCAAAACTATGTGATATTTATCTATCTTTGCGATGTTTTATTCCCCTTGTATACTTATTTAGCAAAAACAGTATGATGCTCCTACCTATGTGTGTATTTGAAATTAAGCTTCACGTATGTATAGTATGTTCATCAATCATCTAGAGCTAAAAGTATTGTTATAAGAAATGTGGAGTGTTTATATGTGTTTTCCTGTGTTGTTCTGTTAAGAAAAAGTATGCTTATGTGGTATGAAATGTCATAGTAGCTGGTTTGCGTTGAAAGAGATTCATTGGCATTCAAACCTACAGGGAAGAATGAGTTGTTAGTGGTTAGATGTATTTGGTAGTAGAGTTTAACTCTCGGTTGGGATGCTCTCCCCGGCACTAGCATTGCCTTGGGTCTTGAGACCCTTGAGAACTTTGAAGTGTCAGGGGATTCAAAGGAGGAATTGACCTTGAGTAGAATTCTCTCCTTAGACTTTAATTCATTGAAACTTATCACTCTCTTTGATTTTGGTGTTTAAGGACAACAAAAGATGTTCAATGTGAATCATTTACTATCCATAACCTCCACACTGGTATTACTTCCCTAGTATTTGAATACTATCAATGATCCTTTCTTTTATTCTTTGCTTGTAAATTTCACATATATGGATATGTATATAGTATTGTTATTCTAATGACCTTCTCGTTTCTTTTTTGAACATGTACAATGATTTGGGCCTACTTAGTTCATAAAGAGCTCAAGCCCAAGTCTGGGCCCTGCTATGTCTCAAAAGGTACAGAGTCAGCCGTTCCTCATCCCCGTTACTACTGGGCCTGCTTCTTTGAGGCCCAAACCCCCCAAAGTCCTTTCTTTCCCTTCGCTATTTTATTTACCACTTTCGTTATTTTACAATTTTCACTACGTCGTTACTTTTTACTATGTTCCCGTTGTTTAATGTCACATGTATATATTGGATTGCATTATTTTATTTATCTTGTAATTCATAAAAAAATAGCTTAAGCAAGCCTTAATTATCAATTAATTCTACAAACACTAATCGCGAGCTGTTAATTTATTATGCTTTGCTAACTCTTTTCTCAAAGATTTTTGAAGCCCATATGCATACGAAAGGTGGCAGTCCCTCTCATAACAAACATTCCATCCTTCAAAGTTCTTTTCAAGCTTATATATATACTAATATTATTTTCCTAAAACTTTTTTTTAAATTCATCCTCTTTAAACTACGCTCCTTCTTTATTGGTATTACGCCCTAATATATTGTAAGTTATACTCTTTTGAACACTAGTTAAGGCATAGTACAAATAGTTAGTCCTAAATCTAGTCTAAGTCTTATGGAGCTACCTCCGGTAGATATTAAGGGGTGCCTAACACCTCCCCCTTAGAAGAACGAGATCCCTTACCCATAATCTCACTAGTTAGCAGACTCATAATGAATATGACCTTTAGTAATTGAATATTAGATGGCGACTCTCTTTTAATCAACAACAGATAAACCACAAGTTGAATCTTGTTTGACTAATGCAAAATAGGGTACAACAATGACGATATGAAGGTTCGTGATGTTGCATATATGGAGAGAGAGAAGGTTATGCTCAGAGTTGCACCCATGAAGGGTGTGATGAGGTTTGGAAAGAAGGGAAAGTTGAGCCGTTGATATATTGGCCCTTTTGGAGGTACTTGAGAGAGTTGGATAGGTGGCCCACAAGCTTGCATTGCAACCTAGACTATCGGGTGTTCACCTAGTGTTTCATGTCTCTGAGATCCGGAAGTATTATGGTGATCTGTCACATGTTTGGTCTTCAACGCTAATTAGTTAGATCGGGGTTTGACCTATGATGTGGAGTCGATGGCTATTTTCGGTCGGTAGGTTTGAAAGTTGAGGTTAAGGAATATAGCGTCAGTGAAAGTTCAATAGAGAGGTCAGCCAGTCAAGGAGGCTACTTGGGAGATCGAGCAGAAGATGCAAAGCAGTTATCCACACCTATTTGAGACTCCAAGTATGATTCTACACCCGTTCGAGGATGAACATTTGTTTAAGAGGGGTTGAATGCAACGACCCGGCCAGGCGTTTCGTGTATTGTAGCCCCATTCTCCTATTTACTGCTTCTTCTATGTTTATTTGTGGCTATGTGAATATCCGTGGTGGTTGGTTTGGTTTCGAGGATGTTTCAGAGTGAATCAGGACACTTAAAGGTAGGAAGCTTGAGTAGGAAGAATTGACCGGAGTTTGACTTTTGTGTGAACGACTCTAGAATGAAGTTTTGATGGTTGCAATAGCTTCATATGGTGTTTTTGGACTTAGGAGTATGTCCGAATTTGGATTTGGAGGTCTGTTGGCTATTTTGGCTTGAATTCGAGAAAGTTGGAAGTTGAAGGTTTGGAAAATTGATAGGTTTGACCAAGAGTTAACTTTGTTTATCTCAAGGTTTGGATTTTGGTTGCGAAATTTGGAATAGATCCACTGTGTCATTTGGGACTAGTGTGAAAATTTTGAGGTCATTCGGAGTTGATTTGATATGGTTCGGCATTAGTTTTAGAAGTTGGAAGTTCATTAGTTTCATTAGGCTTGAGTTGGGCTACGATTCATGATTTTAATGTTATTTGATGTGAACTGAGGCTTCGAGTAAGTTCGTAATTTGTTTTAGGACTGGTTTGTGTATTTGGATACGGTATCGGGGTCCTCAGGGGTGTTTCGGATGGTTGTCGGATTTATTTTGGACTTAGAAGAACTACTGAATCTGTGCTTCTGGTTTCCTTATTTGGGATCGCGAAGAGTCGGTCGCGATCGTGATCACGTATAGTTATTGCTGGTAGGTGAGTATTTGTTCTTTGCATTTGCAAAGAGTTGGACACGTTCATGAAGCCTTGGGGTGTTTATTCATCGTGAACATGAGTGAAAAGAAGCGTTCCCATAAACGGAAGGGAGGGTCTAAGGATGTCACCCGTTTGTTCATCGCGATCGGGTAGCTTTTGGGTGCTGGGCATCACGTTCACAACGAATCTTTCGCGTTCGCGTAAGAGGATAGAGCAAATGGTGAACTTTCTCTTTGCAATCACGAAGGACTTTATGCGATTGCGAAAGGCAAACTCCTGGGTAGAAGGTTCAAAACTCTATTTCGAGGGTTTGGTTATAATATCACATTTTGACTTCGATTTTTGGCGATTTTGGAGGGGATTTTCAAGATTTTGATAGGGGTACGTGTTTTTGACTCGTATTTATTATTATTTCATGATTCCATCTTTGTTTTTAGAATTTAATTGGTGAATTAAAGTGAAGAAATGGGAGATTTTAGTAAATACTTCCTAAAGTGAAAATTGAGGATTTTAAGGCCGAATCGAGGTCAAAATTGGATGAAATTGGTATGGTTGAAATCGTAATTGAATAGGTATTCGGAATTTATGAGTTTGACGGGCTCCAAGGTGTGGGCCTGGGATTTACTTTGTGATTATTATAAAGAACGAAACTTTATTGATTGAAGTTGTTTCCTACAATATTATTTGATGATTAAGTTGTTTATGACTAGATTCGAGCCGTTCGGGGGCCGATTCGTATGGGAAGGGATTGTTGAAGTATTGATTTGTGCATTTTGAGGTTAATAACATTTCTAACTTAGGAATTGAGGGTAATTATCGTTGGGAACCATGTTATTGTGATGTATTGAGATGACTCACGTGCTAGGTGACGTTGATGGTAGTCTATAATCTCATATTTTTGTCTCTTAGTACACTCTAATTTATTGTACTTTAATTGAATTTGAGCTTTAATCGCTAGTATTTTGCACTAATTGTGTGTTTTATGCCTTGTAGGAGGATTCTGAGCTATGTAGATATTACGAAGTGAATTTGAGTGATTTGGAGCGTTGAAGTTTAAGTAAAAGCCCAAGGGATTAATCCGGGATCGCGTTCGGGGGTCGAGGACCAATTCTGGATATCAAAATCGAAGAAATAAGTTGGACTCTGAGAAAAATGAACAACTACATCGCATGAGGCGGCACATGGCGCCGCGCCTGTGCAAAATCCTACCTTTTGTCAGAATTAACTCTTTGGAAATCCCAACTAATGCCCCGCATGGCGCGTCGCCCCATGCGGTGTGCCTATGCAATTTTTACAGAGTATTATACTTCACGCGGGAGAAGGTGTTTTCATCTGGGCTAAATACTACTTGGAATAAATACATGGAAAAACGTTATTTTTTGGACTTTTGACACTTCTAAGACCTAAGGAGGCTAAGGAGGAGGTGGAGAAGCAAAAGCACAAAGAATTCATCGTTCAATCCTCACTCAAGACAAGAGTTTGGATCGTTTTATGTGTTTCTTTATATTTATGATGAATTACTCCATATCTATGGAGTAGTACACTTTAGTGATTAACGGATTTGATGTATTGATATTTGTTTCTGGATATTAACTCTAATTTTAATGCATTGAATCGTCTTTGGTGTTTTAATTGTTGCATCTATATTCACATGTTCATATAATCGAGAGAGGCATAGCTCGTGATATCTTTGCATTATTTTGTGGGTTGAGTTCATTAATGCTTCTTAGTAATCAAAAGAGGCTAGTTGGATCATTGATTAAACCTAGTTAGGAGGATAATCGAAAGAGGTTCTCCTAAAGACCAATCCACTACGAATTCTTTCTTATCTTCATCGAGCGTAAATTGGTTCATATTGTGAGGTCGAGACTTAACCGAGAGAGAAGTTCCTACTAAAATTTTGAACTAATAATTGAGTGGATTGGAGAGACTCACTTGAACATTAGAAGTGAATTAACTGTCACGACTCGATTTACCCTCCGAAAAGGTATCGTGACGGCACCTAGTCTCTACGACTAGGTAAACCTAAATTTGCGGAAAATCTTAACTCAAAACGATAAATTAAAGACAGAAAAGGAAAAATATAAGTAGACATAACATAGTCGCTCGACATGTACAAGTATAACTCCCAAGACCCGGAATGTCACATTATAGTCACAAGCTTCTATATAGTAATAGCTCTATACAACGGGAAAGAAAATACATAGAAATCTCTATCTAGACCAGAATGGACGGTGACTCGGAGGATTCTGCAGACGCGGCTGAATTACCTTACGGTCTCCTCGAAACAGCTGCGACGACCACTAGCCACGTGGATGAGAAATCGAACCTGGATATGCACACGAAAAACGTGGGCCGGGAAGGGCATGAGTACACCACATTCGGTACCCAGTAAGTGCCAAGCCTAACCCAATCAAGTAGTGAGGAGGTCAGGTTAAGGCTCTACTGGATTTATAATTAAACAGCTTAAATATGTACGGAAAAGAAATAAGTTCTAAAGTAGACAGTTAAAGTGAATAAGCTGAAATAAAACAGTAAAAAAAAAATAGAGCCCTCGGCTCAGCACAACGTATCACACAATGGAATCTCCCGGGATACCGTCCCGTAGTCCCCAATTTAAATATGCAATATAAGGGGGATCTCCCGGAATACGTCCGTAGTCCCCAATTTAAATATGCAGTGCTGGGGGATCTCCCGGAATACGCCCGTAGTCCCCAATTTAAATATGCAATGCGAAGTAAATGCCTATAAACATCAATTCTAACAGTACATAAAAAATGCAGGTAGGAAAGCAGGGGAAACTAACTAAACATGGCGCATAGAGTGTCAATTAAGCAATTTAATATGGAAACAATAGGCATGCTTTCCTAATCTAAGATGAACAATTAAACACATAGAAATGATGTAATAGAAGAACAAGGCATTGTATAATTTTTGAAGGAAAGAGTGGGATTTTTGCAGAAATATCCCATGCACGTACTCGTCACCTCATGTACACGGCGCCCACACAACAATTATATCAAAATAACCTAAGGGAAATTCCCCAACACATAGTTAGACAAGCCACTTACTTCAACAGCTCTACTCAACTCGAAACCACGTTTTTGCCACGAGTACCCGACTCTGGATGGCCCAAATCTATTCAATTCAGTTGCATAATGTAGATTTCACTTTAAGAAATCAATAGCTAATTAGTTCGAAGCTAATACGCGAAAATAGGAAAATTGCCCAAAAAGTCCCCCGGGCCCACGTCTCGGAATCGGATAAAAGTTATAAATTCCGTACACCCGTTCACTCACGAGTCTAATCATACAAGAATTACTTGAATCGGATACCAAAACCTCTATCAAAACTCAAAAACTCGGACTAAGAACTTTATCCAAATTTTCCCAATTTTCCACCCCAAATTTGAAATTACAGGATGAATTTAAGTATAGATTCATGGGAATTAGTCAAAACCGAGTAGGAATTACTTACCCAAATCGCCCAGGTGAAAATCTCTTAAAAAATCACAATTCCCCAAGCTCCCACGTTCAAAATGTGAAAAATAGCTTAAACCCTCGATTTTGGGTTTTAAAATCTGCCCAGGTACAATCCTCATCGTGTTCGAGGAAGCACCATCGCGAACGCGAAGGGTAAAATTCACGCGCCCAGATTTTGACCTACGCGAACGCGAGACTGGGCATGCAAACACGGTCCTTGGCTTCCCAACTCTACGTGAACGTGGCACGACTCACGCAACCGCGAAGGGTAACACATCGAACCCCCCTGAAACCTCATTCCTTCTTCGCGAACGCGGTCGGCCTACGCGTTCGTGATTAAAACTGGCCAAAACCATCGCGTTCGCACCTCACCTTACGCGAACGCATAGAGAATTTTCCCTTAGCCCAGATTGGCCTATGCGTTCGCGACACCCCTCAGGCAAACGCATAGAAGAACACCAACACCATAAAAAATCTGATCCTTCCTAAGTCCAAAAATTAACCCGTTGAGCATTCGAAACACATCCGAGACTCTCGGGACCTCAACCAAACCTACCAACCAGTCCTAATACCTCATTCCAACTTAGTCGAGCCTTTAAACCACATACCATAACATCAAAATCAAGAAGTATGCATGGATTCAAGCCTAAGAACTTTGGAAATTTCCAAAATCAACAATCGATGCCGAAACACATCAAAACTAGTCCGAATGACCTAAAATTTTATACACAGGTCATACATGACACTACGGACCTAAAACCACTCTCGGAATCCCATTCCGAGCCTGATATCAAAATTTCATCTATCGGCCAAAATCGCCGAATATCTAACTTTCCCCAATTCAAGCCTAAATCTACTATAGACCTCGAAAACACATTCTGAACATGCTCCTAACCTCAAAATCACCCAACGAAGATAACGGAGTTGACAAAATTCCTTTCTGGACCCGTCTACACACATTTCCAACTACGACACAATTTCTAAGCTTAAACTCATATATAGGGACTATGTGTCCCAAAACTCTCCAGAATCCACAACTAATCGCTCCGACAAGTCCCATAAGAAGAAACAAATGCGGGGAAAGTAGTTATTAGGGGATCAGGGTGATAACTCTAAAAACTACCAACCGGGTCGTTACATTCTCCCCCTATTAAGAAAATTGTTCGTCCTCGAATGAGTATAAAGACATACTTGAAGCTGTGAAAAGATGAAGGTACTGGCTGCACATGTCCTGCTTGGTCTCTAAAGTTGCCACCTCGACCGACTGACCCCTCCACTGAACCTTAACTGATGCAATATTCTTTGACTAGAGCTTTCTGACCTGCCTATCCAATATAGCTACTGGCTCCTCAATATATGATAAATCCTTGTCCAACTGGACTGAATTGAAATCCAAAACATGGGTCGGGTCACCGTGATACTTTCGGAGCATAGAGACGTGGAACATCGGATGAACTCCTGCTAGGATGGAAGGCAAGGCAAGCTCATAAGTACCCTCCACAATACTCCATAATATCTCAAAAGGACCAATGAATCTCGGACTCAGCTTAACCTTCTTCCCGAACCTCATGACGCCCTTCATAGGCGATACCCGAAGCCAAACCCGATCACCTTACGGTCCGCATAACTCTTCTGCCTGGACTGAGCTGTGCGAAGTCTCTCCTCAATCACCTTCACCTTGTCCAGGGCATCCTGGACCTAATCTGTACCCAACAATCGGGCCTTGCCCGACTCAAACTATCCCACTGGAGACCGACACCGTCTACCATACAAAGCCTAATACAACGCTATCTGAATGCTGGATTGGTAGCTGTTATTATAAGCAAACTACGCAAGTGGCAAGTATTGGTTCCATGACCCTCAAAAATCCATCACACATGCACGTATCATATCCTCAAGAATCTGAATCGTGCGCTCGAAATGCCCGTCCGTCTGAGGGTGAAACGATGTACTCAACTCTACTCTGGTTCCTAACTCTTGTTGAACGACTCTATAGAACCATGAAGTGAACTGTGTACCTCTGTCTGAAATGATAGATACTGGAATACCGTGAAGGCGAACAATCTCCCTGATATAAATCTCAGCCAACCTCTCGGAGGAGTATGTAGTCAACACTGGAATGAAATGGGCTGACTTGGTCAGTCGATCCACGATCACCCAAATAACATCGAACTTTCTCAAAGTCCGAGGAAGTCCAACCACAAAGTCTATGGTGATCCGCTCCCACTTCCACTATGGAAGCTCAATTTGCTGAAGTAACCCTCCTGGTCTCTGATGCTCATATTTGACTTGCTGACAGTTGAGACACTTGGCCACAAACTCCACTATATCCTTTTTCATCCTTCTCCACCAATAGTGCTGTCTCAGATACTGGTACATCTTCGCGGTACCCGGATGAATTGGATGATATTGCACTTATTCAAATCCTACAAATATGCTACAATTCCATAACATTATGCAAGCAAGAAGTCAAGGAGAGGAAGTAAGGGTTCCGACATCGGATATTTTAGATAAATAAGGAGCCAGTGCGAGAGGTAAGTTAAGACAAATGGAATAACCCAAGAAAGATTACGTGGAATACTGATATGAGAATGGACCAAAGAGTAGTTAGCAGTTGACTCAAGAAGACCCAAGTTATGGCTAGACAGAGGGTTACACACGAATCAATAGATCATGTAAGATAAACATAATGCACCCCAACATGGGGAATCAGCCTCGCAGATATGACATTGTGATCCTTGAGAAATATTCAGATAGGAGTTAGGGTAGTTAAAGGTATCATATGAGTGTTACTGAAACAAAAGAGAATGCCACTAGGAAGATAGTCAAAATATCAAGTTCTGAAGTAACCCTACATGCACATGAGCGTAAACTACAGATAATTATAGGCGGGGAAGGACATCAAAAATTCCGTCGAGTTTTCGGTGTAATAAGCTCGTAGCTTTACAAGAGTCAGAGGATCCTCCCTAAGTGCTACAATGAAAGACTAGTTGAGGAAATAAGGAAAAAGGCTTCAACCTAAGCATAGTAACTTGAAGAAGAAATGGTCTTGTAACAACAGTCTCATAACAACATTGTATGTACTCCGTAAGAAAGTGTGTTGGCCCATGTCACTGAATGGGTTTTGAATATTGACAAAAGGCGTCCAGTTGAACCAGGTCCATCATAGCATACACTTCTGAATGAAGCAGTTGGATCACAAATCGTACAAGTCTAGGAGATATCAGTGATTTCTAAATATCAAAGAACTAAGAGAATGTCTCCTAATACGAAAAGGTTGCAAATTGATAAGAGAAGATGGAAGTTGCTTTCATCTAGGACAAAAATAAAGGAAGGAAGTTGAGTTACAATTAAACTCGTTTACCAAGGAAGAGTTGGATCAGAATTGAATCAAGGACTCAACAAGCAGACTTTATAAATAATCAATGTACTACTGCTGAAAGAGGAGACGCACAAGTGCAAAAATGAATCAAGTTCTGAAGCAAAAGTTCCAGAGGTTTTGCAAGCAGAATTGTCGTGCGAATACAAAGGCTACAGTTCAACTAGAAGAAACAGTTCCATCGTTTGTATATTGAGTCTAGTTTATTGTAGTAGGAATTTAAATAATGTTCTTATCAGCTTTCATAGAAGCAATTGTAATAGGTACAAACTGATCAAGATAAAGTTAGCTTGAATTATGTAGAAATTAGCTAGAGGCTAGTTGATACAAAGAGGATTAGAGTTAGTCCTAGGATTACAAAAGAGTTTATTTTGTAAGTCCGTTTTGGCTTAGAGTTTAGTGAAGATTTTTGAGCAAATCCTACTGAGGAGTAGGTCGTGTTTTTTTCACCTTTTGAGCCAGGTGTTTTCCACGTAAAAATCTCTGTGTCTTTACTATTCTTGCTTAATTATTCCGCAAATTGTAGTAAGTAGTAGACTAAGAAGAAGCTGGTTCTTCTTATTAGACAGCACTCAAAAATTGGGTACTACACAATTAACTTATAATATTGTGTAGTATTGAAGTCTAAAACATCAAAGTTGTAAAGACCTGTAAAATTTCTTGCTTAAAATAATGCCCGAATAAGTCCCTGAGTGGTTAACTTTGTGGAAATTCTTAAAATGGACCTTAATTTTTGTAAAAATACCCCAGATTTGAAAGGACTTAATTTTTCCAGAAATTGGGGGTTATGCGACGCACTATGCGATCGCATAACGTGTATGTGACGCATAATGCGATCGCATAATGTGTATGCGGACCGTATAGTGGTCGCATACCCGTGCATAATGTTTTCAAAATTTGCTGCGGTCCAATATGCGGACCGCATGTCAGGAATGCGATCGCATTCCTGACCGCATATTCGACACGGTCTTTTAATTTTCTAAATTTTTATACCCGACCCCAGTTTCATTTAACCCTTGCCCCCTTTCATNCTTGAACGCATGTTTAATGATGGTGCTAATCTAATAAGAGGGAGTGGGTTGGGGAAAACTTCACAAAGATAGGGTCGGAAATCAAATGGGTTCACATAGTGCTTGACAAAATGCTTGAGAGAGTCCGAATTGCATGCATGACTTCAAATTCTGAGTTGAATATGTCTAATTGTGAACTAGATTGACGGTACTAGTCGGTTCGGTGGTTGTGGGTTAAAGTTGAAAAGGGAAACTCTACTCCAGGTATGTATGGAAAACTTTAATCTTTGTAAAATCACTTGTGGTGTTTGAGCATATGGTACGTGTATTATTATAATATGTGCAACTGGTTGTCCGAACTATGTGATGTGTAATACTTGTCCGTCTTTAGTTGACCACCACACTACCACGTTATGAAAAACGGTGCTAACAGGATAATAAATCCAAGAGTATGAGTGTATATGCGAAAAGCTATGTAAAGGAATTGTATTCTTATTGCTGAAATCTTCTGTGATTGAACTGTGAATCGTTATCGTTGGCCTGAGGTGTAATTGTAAGGTGGGATTGGGTTGTGCGCCGCAACAGGGGAGATAAGAGTGATATGTAAGAAGTGATAAGGGTGTGATTGTAATTGTAAGGTGGGATCGGGTTGCGCGCCGCAACAGGGGAGATAAGGGTGATATGTAAGAAGCGATAAGGGTGTGATTGTAATTGTAAGGTGGGACCGGGTTGCACGCCGCAACAATTGTCAGGTGGGATCGGGTTGCACGCCGCAACAGGAGGAATAAGGGTGAGATATGAGGAGAGACAAGGATGGAATTGAAATTATGATTTTTGATAAAGTGAAAATTGTGGAACTTCCATTGTATATCTTTCTATGTCTTGTGCAGTAACTGTGTGACTCTCTGTCTGTCTCTTGCCTGTTTATTATTTAGTTTACTAGAGTAAAGTTTGTTCATGCATACCAGTACTATTCAAATGTACTGACGTCCCTTTTGCCGGGGGCGCTACATTCTTGTGATGATTGTAGGTGGTTCTATAGTAGGTACTTCAACACACGGACAATAGTGCCTCCTCCTCGTTCTATCAGCGGTTTTGGTGAGCCCCTCTTCTCTCGGGGCCCAGTGTGGCTCATGTCATCTTTCCTCCCAGATTCTTATTTTGGTACTTGTGTAAGGTTTAGCCGGAGCTTTTTTACCGGCAAGTATTGTATAACTCCATTGTACTCTTAGAGGCTCAGTAGACACAATGTGGGTAGTGTACATATGTATTTTGGGTAGGTGATGGTACGGTTCGGAATCGTGATCCACGCTGGAAAATGTTGTATGTAGTTTGTAAGTATTTAATATTATATGTTCGTAATGATAAGAAGTAGAAATGAATCCAAGTTGTAAGTTTATGATTAAGTCTGAATGGCTATTTCACATGAATAATGTATATTGAAATCACGGGGTGACGCGCGGGGTGGGAAAGGCAATTCCAGGTCTGCTTGACCGGGGTCCTCCGGTTGAGTGCCGGTCGTGTCCCTCGGTTTTGGGGCGTGACAAAAGTGGCACCTACCGTGGCTAATGAACATGAAGTAAAGTCAAAAGTAATATTTGAGATCATGTGAGTTACACGAAAATTCTGGCATGTTTGGTAACTAAGATAAGCTAAGTATGTACGCAACAAGGGGGCAGAAAGACAAGGAAAAATAATAGCTTGTGTTTAAAGAAAGCTGAGAAGGAATGAAAGGAATTATTTGATCAATGATCCAGAGTTAGTTATGTTATGAACACACTTAAGATTTTTGAGTATTATTCATGCAACATATATGTTGACAATCGTAAAGCGGTAGAAGACTCCAGTATAAGTTAAAAGAAAGAATTGAGTCCAGGTCATAGACAAAGGATTGAATTGTTAGAAGATTGTATCCTGGATATTCCATAGCGTCCATGAAAGGCTAAAGTAACAGCTAATAGAAGAAGCCGCAGATCAGGAGATAGCTTAAGCCTACATAAAGGCTGATAAGAAGGAAGAGGAAACTAAAAAGTCACATCAACTATGTCATTTAGGAGTCTGATTATTAGACCCAGAAAGTTATAGACATCATGATTGAGAACATTGCAGAATCACTCTTATTATCATAGGTGCAAGAGAGATAGCACAATATCCATGTTCTATAACGGCTCTAGGATAAAGCTTCAAGTTACAGATGTGAATTATACCTATGTGGGAGGGAGTTCATAAGAGAGATAGAAGACGTGATGCGAGATTTTAAGGTAAGTAAAGTAAAGGTGAACGACGTATGAGATACTCAAATGCAGAAGGTTGTGAATGGTCCATACTTTGGTTAAAAGGCTAGAAGTACTGGGACTTAGTATCCAGGAATGATAGCAGCATTGTCAGTAGCATATCCAGCCCATGGTTTCTAGGTACTGAGAGATCTAGCCAAGAGAGCAAAGAAGAGTTGAAGGCGATGTGATGTCTCGCTTGATGTTCCAGAATAACATAAGAAAATATATGGTAGAAGCAAGTTGAAGGAAGGCGACGAATAATATAAATATATATGTGTAGGTCGCAAGATAAAGTATGGTAAAGCGACAAGGTTTTAGGAAGACAAGAGTAAGGATAAGAAAGGGCGAGTGAGAAGGTGACGCGAATGGATATGTCCTCAGGATTGAGCCCATGAAAACAATAAGAGCTGGTGGTTTCTCTAAGTTATACAAAGCTCAGTATATCCTGAATTAACTCAAATGAGTCTAAGACTAAAGGCATTTAGAAGAGATGGAATCCTGCCCTGATAGTACAACGAAGGTGTGATTGTGATAGATAAAGGATGACATTTGGGCCTTCGATTGAGTAACAATTTGAAGAGGATTTCATGAATTGTACCAGATTAAAACACCCACATAAGTGAATCACATTGGGATGCTGTAAAATACGGTTATTGAAGTACAATATCGCCGCTAAGTGGATCAGGAAAATCACTTCAAATATTCCCTGATGCAATGTAAACCCTAGTGGCAAGGTATTACATAAGAAATTTCAAGTTACAGTGGTATATTTTAGATCAATATTGAGGTGAATCAACAACGGATGGACAAACGTCACAAAGTATAAGATGATATTATGTAACGACCCGATCGGTCGTTTTGAGCTCTAGCGCGTCGTTCATCGATTGGAATTCATGAACAACTTCATTTCGGCTATTATGACTTGTGCGTATGGTCGGAGTTGAAATTCGGGAAGTTCAGAGTTAAATTGAAAGGAAAATTTTCATTTTAGAAGCCTTAAGTTGGAACAATCGACTAAGACTCGAATTTGAAGTAAACGACCTCGGAATCAGGATCTGAAGGTTCTAGCAGGTTCGTATGAAGATTTTGGACTTGGGCGTATGTCCGGTTAGGGTTTTGGATAACCCAGGAGCGCTTAGGCGTATATTGTGGAAGTCAGCATTTTTGAGAGAATTTCCTAAGTTTGGATTGAAGCGCATTTCAGTGATATTGATGTCCTTTGGGATTCTGAGTCTGTTAAAGCTTCGTGTGGTGATTCTGGAGTTGGGAGTGTGATCGGAAGTGAATTCGGATGTCCGTAGGTTATTTTGAAGTCATTTGGCTAAAGATAAAAATTTGAAGGTTTTGAGAAATCTGACCGGAAGTGGAAATTTTGATATCGGGGTCGGAATGCAATTACGGAAGTTGGAGCAGGTTTGTAATGTCAAATATGACTTGTGTGCAAAATTTGGGGTCAATCGGAGGTGATTTGATGGGTTTCGGCATCCGAGGTGGAAGTTTGAAATTTCAAGTTCATAAAGTTTGACTTTTAGTGTGATTCGTGATTTCGGCGTTGTTTGATGTGATTTGAAGCCTCGAGCAAGTTCGTGGGATGTTATGGGACTGAGTCGTGTGATTTGGCCGGGTTCCCGGGGGCCTCGGGTGTATTTCGGGGTGAATTCGGACCATTTTTCTTTGTTTTGCTGTTGCTGTTCTCTGGTGTCACTGATGTGCTATGCGATCGCGGAGAAGAAATTCAAGAGAGCTGGAATTTGGCCTGTGCGATTGCACGAAGTGCAATGAGATCGCGGAGGAGGAAGGGCTGGGCTACAGGATGAAGGCTTGTGCCATCGCGGGGGGGGGGGTAGAACGTGCGATCCGCACAGTGTGCGTTTGGAGGCTTCTGGGGCTTGGCTTGTGCGAACGCATCAGGGTATATGCGAACGCACAGTATAAGAATAAGGGGTATACAACTTTGGCCTGTGCGAACGCAGGTGCTGGGACGCGATCGCACTGTGGGAATTTGGGAGGCAGTGTAGTTGGCCTATGCGATCGCGGAGCATGTTATGCGATCGCATAGGAGGGTCGCCTGGGCAGTGAGGTATTTTAAACGGGATTTTTGGCCATTTCTTCATTTCTTCACTTGGTATGGGCGATTTTGAGGAGCTTCAAGAGGGGATTTTCATCAAACATCACTAGGTAAGTAAATTCTTCCCATTGTTGAGTTAAATACAAGGTTATTACATGGATTAAAACATGAAAATTGTGGAAAAGATTGGGAATTTTGAAGGAAACCTAGTGTTTGGTAAATTGGATTTTTAGCCACGAATTGAGCATGAATATTTGAATAAATAGTATATTTGAACTAGTAAAGTTATGGGTAGAGTATATCTTCGAGAAATTTCGGAATCCAAGCACGTGGGCCCGAGGGCATTTTGGTCAATTCATTGAGCGTAGTTGGGAAATTATATAATTTGAATTGTTACGAGTATTAGAGTGAATTTTCATTGCTTTGCCGTTATCTGGTAGTTTTGGGGCGTTGTGCATCCATTGGAGTTGTCGGAAGGGCTTGGTAGCCGGTTATGGAATTGCAGAGCGAGGTAAGTCTCTGTTCTAACTTTGTGAGGGGGAATTGTCCCCATAAGTGAACTAAATGAATATATGCTATTATTTGCGGGGCTACGTATTCACGAGGTGACGGGAGTCCGTGTGTAGCTACTGTTATGCCATGTCCGGGTAGTCTAGGAGTCACTAGCATGCCTTACTTGTTGTACTTGTGATTTTATCAATGATATTAGCCTGATGAAATTATCGAGTTAGTAATTGAATACTTAAAAGGCCCAGAATCATTTCAAAAGAGAATGGATCCTTCCTTGCAAAAATTATGTTCCGGATGAATCGACGATATTTAAAACCTTATCAAACTTGGCAAATGAATTTCCAGAAATGATTTAAATACTATCTTCATGTTCACCTAAAGAAAATTTTATCATTTTCTTGAGAAGCTGTTTTCTTCATAAAAATGCGATTATATTATGTGAATACATGTACATACGAGCACCTGAGTCGCAGGTATGATTCGCGAGCATGGTAGCCTTATTATTATTATGTTGACTGCATCGCATGATCGATTCGCGAGCGGGAAAAATAGATGCATCTATGGTTCAAGCCGTTCGACCTCGGCAGTGCACATTTTATTATTGTTGGTCCGCGCTGTTCGAGCCTCGGTATTTTCTTGCGCATGGTAAATGTTGCGTATTTCCTGTGATTTATACATGTTTATGTTTATTGGCCTAAGGAGTTCTGGAACTGCCAGTTTAAATGAAGAAGGATTGATGTGTAAAATGTGAAATAAGTTGATATTTCTTATCCTTGATTATTACTTACTTGTTTATGATACTTATGAGTAGCACCTCACTTGATTATATTTAATCGACTTATAACAAGTATCTATTTCGACCTCTCGTCACTACCTCTCTGAGGTTAGGTGGGATACTTACTGAGTACATGTTGTTTTCGTACTCATACTACACTTGCTGTGCATTTTGTTTCACAGGTACCTTCAAAGAAATGGCTGACTTTGAGACTTAGATGGGCTGCATCATCCGGAGGCGTTCCGCAGATGACAGAGTCTCCCTCCTATTGTATCATTTACATTTTAAATCCCTTGTCCAAATTTGTATTTCGGACAAGCTTTGTAGTATTTGTAAAATTCTTAGAAATTGCTCATGTACTTGTGTCACCGGGTTCTGGGGATGTGTTGGGCTTTATTTTATTCAACTGGATTGTGTTTTTCTGTCTTATTTAATTAACGAAGATTTATTCATTTGTTATGCAATGTAATGAAAGGTAATTATTTCAACTAATTAATGATTGGCTTGCCTGACAGTGGTGTTCGGCGCCATCACGACCTTATGGATTTTGGGTCTTGACAACTTGGTATCAGAGCTCTAGGTTCCCTTAGGTTTCACGAGTCATGAGCAAGTCTAGTAGAGTCTTGCGGATCGGTACGGAGACGTCTGTACTTATCTTCGAGAGGCTACAAGGCTGTTAGGAGTACTTCCCTTCTTGATTCCTCATCGTGCGATTTGATTCCTTTAAGGCTTATACCTATGTTTCTTCCTACTCAATCTTACGCGTCGCGAAGCGTTTGCTATGAATCGAGGATTTGAGGAATTTTAATGATACTATGAGTGTGCTTTGTTGTCGCCCTGCAGAAGGATATAATGTTGTTCTAGCCCAGTAGCTGTGTTCCTGAGAGCTTAAAGGCTATGCTCAGGTTGTTAAGGTGCTTACGATTGGTTGTCGCGCGGTGTAGATATGATGGTAGGATGCGTGCCCATATGTTGGGGAAATGAATGACTGGAAGGGAGGTCTTCTCAGAGCGTGATTTTGAGATTTCAGCATCTTTAGTTCTGGCGGAGGAAAGGCAATTGAACTATAAGTGGTCAGGTTTTGGGTTGATAAAAAAGTAAGACTTGGTATTTTCAAGTGAGGTGGAATATTCACCTGTGATGTGATATCGTCGTCATTTATTGAATGGAATGTGTTAAGTTCGTCCGTGCTATGCTTTGTTCGGTTGCATGGGGTCAGAGTTTGGTTAAATAGTATTGAAGAAGCGGCTGTCATAGACCGTGGTGTGCGGTGGTTAAAGTATTGAATGAGTGTTTCTAATGAAGGTAGATCGAGGAAGATGATTTTCGGGGAGTCGAAGTCATGGTGATCTGCTGGTTTAGGTGTTGCAACGAATGATATGGAATTGAGAAGCATACGATGAAGGAAGTCATGTGAGAAGTGTCAGGCGGCGGCTAAATTTATAAAAGGGGCCAGGCATAAGAGAAGGAAGTCAAGTAGTGCTGAAGGGAATGGGTTTAACTGAATTGGGAGAGTGGCAGCGTAGCATATGAGTTCAGTGGTAAGACGGATGCCTATCTTGAGGAGAAGTTAGAGTGATTTGAGAATTTTAGTGGACGGGGATTAGTTGCACGAGCTTAGACTGAGATGTTGGTTATTCGACGGAAGGTTGTATGCAACAGAGAGGAGTTGTCAGGGATGAAGAAGGATGCAATGTGGTGGTGAATTTGAAGATGTTGCGCATTTAGTAGATGTCCATGAGGAGCTGACGGACTGGTAAAGTTGGTGAACGAGAGCACGCTTAGGATGGGGTATTGATGTTGCAAAGATTGCGTAGTACGGCGTCGTGGGAAGGTGTTAGTTGGTGATTTCCCCAGGTGGGTTATCTCCCGTGAGTAGGTTAGCAGTTGTGTGGTTGGCAAGTCTCTGCGAGGAATCCTAGTGGCTATTCGGTAGGAGGCAGAATGTTTGAATGGTGCTAGAGAATTTAAGTATTTAGGGAATGCTAACAGGAGAATTCGGGAGAATTAGACAGATTGGTTGAGCAAGATTATGTTAACAAAGGAAAAAGGATCTCAGCAGGGTCTAGAGTGGTGCAAGGTGTAGCTTCGGGCTAAGTGGGGGAGTCCCACCACCTGCGGTTGGGTTGTAGGATTGTGTTCTCGTGGGGTTACGGATTGTCGGCGTATTGGCACGTTATTACCGCTAAGGGAAAGGAGTAAAATGGTGATTGTACGTGGGATTTGATGAATGTGTGCAAAAGTTGGCCTTGTTGGACCAGGTTTAGGCTTTGAAAGATTCAGAATGTATGCTTAAGGCATATGCAAGTTGTAAGGGTAGTGACTTAGTCACGTGCTTCATTGAGAGCATGTTCATGTGCTAGAAGAGCTTCGGAGTTGATTGTATTCGGGGCCAGTCAGAGTGGGTGACTCTCAGCAGTGGTCGTAGTAAATTCGAAAGTTAGAGAATGTGTTGTTTAAGGGTTTCAAGCAGCAGTATGATTAAGAATCGAGCTTTTGCAGCGTAATTTCTGAGAAAGGGAAAAAAATGATTAGAGTGTTCCATGTTATTTTCAGCGTGCAGGATAGAGTTGGAAGAGTGAGAGAAGTAAACTCCAGGTTGTAGAAAGATTATCAAGAGGGTATGAGACGGGTTGCGGGATTTAGGCAGCATGGTCTCGTGAATCAAGGTCACTCGAGATGAGTGAGGGTTGAGTTTGATATGCGTTGAAGGAAGTTACTATTATTCCTGAGGCAATTGAAGATGATTAAAAGAAGATAGAGTGGTTACCCACAGTTGAAATGGCACACTTACGACAGTGATCAGTTCCTTCGGTACGATTGAGTATGTGTATGGTTTATGCAGATGTGTGTGGGGCTTGTAGACCGTCGTAATAGATTTCATTTGGAAGCATTCAAGTGCTATGGCCTGTCAGGTGTAGGGAGATCCCGGAAGGTTTATGGTGGTTCAGACCACTACTTAAGGATTTGCATATTGGGTGATTGTGGGAATTCACTTGTGTGTGGTTATGGTTCTCGTGAATTGAGGTAAGTAAAAGGTTTCTATATGATGAAGTGTTCACCCTATTAGTGGTTCAGGAGTTATGATGGAATTCATATGCTATTCCATATTGGCATGTTAGGTGCAGTAAGCAGTATGTAATTGGAAGTAAGAAACGAGATTGCGGTTCGGTGTTAACAAGGATGTCATGAGCTCGGAGGAGCAAGAACAAGGGATTTGAATATTTAGAATAAGTTGAGGTTGTCTTCAGTGTCGTCTTAGATCGGTATTTGGTGAAAGAGGCTTTGTATCCTGGTTACGGGTCCTTGAATTGTTTTACAACCTTAGGGTGGTCGGTAGTATAGATGTGCATATTTGTTACCTTGTGTGGAAGGTCGTGGGAGCATGACTGCGAGAAGATTGCATAAGTGTGACTTGTAGTCACCTAATGGATTGAAAGATTAGACCGAGTTTGAGGAAGTGCAATGTTGCTTATTTGAGGATGTATGCCAGGAAGGCGTTCAATTCATCTTTGTTATGAGTTGTGGGGTATTGTCCCGGCTATGATGGTTGTAATTGCGTGTTATGAAAGGAAGTAGCTTGTTTTGGACCCAGGTAAGGCTATCAGCCTAGTTTAGTGCGTGCAGAATCGACTTGAAGTGTATGAATGGATTTAAACAAGATTATGGGCTTCATGTGAGTTAGATGTGTTCATTTCAGTATAGCGCTTCTCAAGGGGGGGGGGGGGGG
>MDKH01018524.1:0-16788 GCA_005239495.1 Nicotiana undulata
GAGAGGGAGAATTCTTATTGTTCAGGGATGAATTACAATGGAATATGACCTCTCTATTTATAGGGAAAAAGCGAATTAGCCACCAAGTAAAATCCCCAAATCTCTCTAAAATATAGACATACACCTTAAATAGAATTCAATTTATAACATTTAACTCTTTGTTTTCTTACTTTCACTTTATTATTTCCTTTTTTAATATTTAAATCTAATAAAATCTATTCTTATTAAACTCCTCCATTTTACTTCAAAAAATGTAAACCTTTCTACAAAGTGATTTTATTTCTAGTGCTTTATCGAAATTACTTATAATTTTAATTTAGTTTATATTGAAATTGTTAATTTGTGTTACACTCAAAATTTTAGTTTGGTGTAAATTTCTTTTTCTTTAATAATTTGTGTAAATTAGTTTAGTTTGTAACTTTTTCTTTCTCTGTCTTTTGTTTGTATGTATGTTAAATTCCTTAGAGTTATAGTATGATTTGTAAGTAGGTACTTTTTGCTTAAAATTGCTAAATTTTTTAAAATAAGTTTGTTAATTTACAACAACAACAACAACAACAACAAAAATAACCACCCAATATAATCCCACACTGGGGTCTGGAGAGGGTAGGATGTATGCAGCCTTACCCGGGGTAGGGAGACTGTTTCCGATAGACCCTTGGCTAAAGAAAGTGAAGGAAGCCCTTATAGCAAGACAAATAATTAGAAAATTAAATCGGAGATAAAATTTGTTAATTTACATAGATAAAAAAAAAAATTAAAGGACCAAATTTTATTTATGATTTTTTGAAAATTTCTCCCAACCTACTTTTAACAAAAAATGAATGACTTTCATTTTGAAGTGATCTAATAAACAAAAAGAGTTGTACATAACTTGTGTTTGTATACAGTCAAAATCAGGGAGCCCGATTTCGAAGTCCTAATTGTTACCCCGAGCTCGAGTTCGGGTAAATCAAAGTAGGGGTCAAGTCTGACTGAAAAAGTGCACTTCGGGGGACAAATCGAGGACTGAGCATGGTCTACCTCGAGATAGTACCTCGAGATAGTACCGTTGATCGAGTATCTGCGGGAACAAAATGTATACCTAGGGACGGGATTAACCCCCGAACTCAGAAAAAAACTCATTTTCAATTCCTTATCGATAACATTGATTGCTTTGCTTGGTCCCACTTAGATATGACAGGGATCCCACTGGAGATAATCACCCATCAACTGAGTGTCGATCCAAGATTTAAACTGGTGAAGCAAAAGAGAAGGCCTCAGTCCGAGGTAAAGCACGAGGTAACCAAACTTCTTAAGATAGGGTCCATTAGGAAAGTAAAATACCCCGGATGACTAGCTAATGTATTGGTAGTCCCTAAAAAGGTAAACAAACTTAGAATGTGTGTAGACTATAAATATTTGAACAAGGCATGCCCTAAAGACTCCTTCCCATTGCCCAACATCGATTGTTTGATCGACGCTACGGCCGGCCACGGGATCTTTACTTTTCTCGACGCCTACTCCGGGTACAATCAAATTCGAATAAACCCGTAGGACTAGGAAAAGACTTCGTTTATCACGAAGTATGGAACATATTGCTACAATGTAATGCTCTTCGGGCTAAAAAATACAGTGACTACGTACCAACGCCTAGTTAATAAAATGTTCGAACATCAAATAGGCAAATCTATGGAAGTTTATATTAATGACATGTTAGTTAAGTCCATGCGCACAGAGGACCATTTGACTCATTTGCAGGCAACGTTAAAAAATATTACGAAAATACAACATGAAACTCAACACCGAGAAATGCGCTTTTGGAGTTGGCTCGGGAAAGTTCTTAGGTTTCATGGTGTCGATCAAAGGATCGAGATCAACCTCGACAAAACCAAAACTATCAAAGAAATCACCATCGTAAACAATGTGAAAGACGTACAATGGCTAACCGGACGGATAGCTGCCCTAGGCCGATTTATTTCGAGATCATCGAATCAGAGTCATCATTTATTTTACCTACTCAAGAAGAAGAACGATTTCGCATGGACTCCGGAGTGTCAACGGACTTAGAGGATTTAAAACGGTACCTCTCGAGCCTACCCTTGCTTCACACTCCGAAGGAGGATGAAAAACTCTACTTGTATCTAGTCGTGTCCGAGGTGGCGGTAAGTGGCGTGCTGGTTTGGGAAGAACAAGGTACACAATTTCCTGTTTATTATGTAAATCGGACCCTAGGAGATGCTAAAACCAGGCACCGACATTTAGAAAAGTTAGCACTTGCACTAATAAGCTCATCTAGGAAATTAAAATCATATTTTCAATGTCACTATATATGTGTATTGACTACATACTGTTGATACCCATTTTTTCCTCAAATTATTTTTTATCTGCATATATTCCTTCAAAATCAAGTTTTCCTAACAATTGGTATTTTTCTGTAATTTTCCCCTATACTAATTTATATAAATTTATCCAGTATTTTTTTTATTTCTAATAATTAATTATAAATTGCATTACAAATGATTTCAAAAGCATCCCTTGGCTTAATATATTATTTTTGGTCCTATTAAGACCAAATTATTTCACAATTAGCAAGTTGGCACTATTTGGCTATAATTGTAATAATTTTGCAATTATAGCCTAATCATATGTTTTATGCTATTTTTACTCAACAATTAGTCATTTATATTTTTAAAAACTGATTAATCATTTTAATTTAATCTATTAAGCATCAATTTAATTTTTACAATTATTAGCTATTTTATAAATTATTTATCTATTTTAATTGGGTATTTAATAGTTAGCCACTTTTATTTTAAATCCTAGCCTAATTAAATCCGGACCCCTAACCCATCTAATTGACCCAATAACCCAGCCCAATCTTAAATCCTACCCGATCCAAGCATCTATCAATCTGAACCGTTGATTAATTCAAATCAACGGTCCAGATTCCACATTCCTTAATTAAACCTAGGTGACTACCCTCCCCCGTCTCATTTCCCCCTCTCATTTCTCACTCAGCCGTCTCTAAGTTCTCTCATCTCTCTCCCTAAACGCTCCATCTATTGAGCATTGTTCTCCCTTCTCAGGCCACCTCCTCGCTTGAAACCATGGAGGTCTCACCTCCTCCCAGCCTTATGGCTCCATCCTTTGCACTTGTGTCACCGTTCGAGGCCCTCAAGTGAACCGGAGGCGGTTCACTCACCTCCATGATCTCATGCCATTTTCCAGCCACCCATGGTCGTTCGAGTAAGATATTTACACCCTCTGGTTAAAAACCGGTAAGGCTTTGAGTCTCTTCTTCTCTTTGGGTTTTCTCCGGAAACCCTAACTATAAAACCTTCCGACCTTTCTAGATCTGTAACAGATCTATGTGTATTTTGAGGTTTTTACATGTTTTCTTCAAGAAATCTCCTTGTTTTCAAACTATTTCTTCACTTTCAAAACTAGGGTTTCTTAACCCCTTTCAAAAACGATTCTTCTTCTGATCTTAAGTGTTTTCTACTGTGTTTGAACGATTCTCTTGTGATTTCCCTTGTTATCTGAGTTATTATGCTAAAAGCCCTAATTTTTAGACTATCTCTGATAGTAGGCTCGATTAATCTATATGTGTACGTGTTTCTCATGAACATTTTGTGCTTTCATGTATGTTCTATGTACTCTTGTGCTCTAATTATTGTTAGGATTTATGAATCTCTATTGTTCCTTTCATTATCTACTTAGGGTTTCTCTGATTTTTATTCAACATGTGCTATTTATCGTTTAATAAGTTTGATTAGTTGTTTTATAGATTTTTACATATCAATCTTTACTGATTTCGTGTATTTTCCTTAACACTGTGATATTTCCTTTAAGTAATGCTGGTTGTCTGACATGGGTGATATTTTCCTTAATTGATACTGGTTCCTTGTGATTTGAATCTCATTCGATATTCTCTTGACTGATTCCCAGAATTAAACTATATTTTTTGCTTTATTTTATGTATAAGCATGCTGTCAATTAATGTTATATACTTTCCTTACTTGATACATCATGTATTCAGTCCTAATTGCATGCCATATACTTTTACTACTCCTGTTATGGTAAAAATCAGTTTTCAATTGATTCTTTTCCTTGTTTAACACTGCTTGTGTCCGTTTGAACTATAACTCCCTAATTAAAGGGAGTCCGTGTACTAATTGATCCTAATGGTGATTATTTTCATAATTGTGCTAAATTAGTACTTGTTACCTTATTCTTCTGCCTATCTTAAAACTATAAATACTCTGTTCATTCATTTGCATGACACGAACAAAATATACTGTTCTGAACTCTCTTACACACACACATATTCTCTCTTGCTTTTCTTGCTTGCTATTCTCAGTCGACTGCAAGCCAAGACTAAGTAATTATACACTCTACTGCTCTGCACTTATTCTCTCTCTTAAATTGGTATGTCTTAAGTTTAATTTAAGGCCTAAAAAACAACATGTTTCTGTTTCTATTGCGTCATTTTGTTTCTAATATGCTTTTACTTGTGGTTCTGTTGTTTACCTTGCAATTAGCATGCCTACTTATTATTTTACCAATGTGATTACCCATTCCCTTTAGTTTCAACATATTTACTGCCTTTTTGTAGGTTTCACTATGATTTTGCCTTACCCCTGATTCCCAGCACACTACAAGCATGCACTATATGTCACTTAGTTACTGTTTAATCCTGGATACATGCTATACTCATGAATCCTCCCCCATGAACCTATATGTAACTCTGTTTGTTATATGCTATCCCCCTCTTTGGCATTCCCTCAATCTGATTTGTTAAGTTTCTGGCATGAATACTAATGCGACCAAAACTTTCTGTGGTCATTTAAGTTCTGTACAAGTCTGTAGTACCTTAATACTTCTCTGGTGTTAACATGTATGCAAACCTGTTTTCATGTGTGGCCTACTTGTCCCCAATCCCTTTTTCCATGTTTGTGACTGTTTCCCTGTACTATGTATGCTGTTTTGGTCCTGAGTTGTTGATTGTCCTACTCCCTTTCTTTTCAAACTGTTTTCACTAATGCAGATCCTCCTGTTGTTTCCAAAACCTATTTGCAAATAAGCTATTTTCAGAAACTGTTTTTCAACTCAACTCTATCAAAACTATGTCAAGCACTCTCACATATACTCTTAGAAGTCTAGGTTCTTCCCCTTTAATGTGTGATTGCTTAGGGATCCCTATGAGATCCTTCTGAACTCTGACACGTTAGAGATGGCTCTCCCACACTGCACTTACTCAATATGGTTATAGAAATCTGGGTGTGAGCACTTCCCGGGATCCCTTGAGATCCTTTGGGAACTCTGACACACCTGGATTATATGAAAGGATGTGAATATCAATGGCATTGAGAAGTTCTAGAGATTTTGGGCCTATCAGTAGGCTCCCTATAGTATAACTTCTTCTTTTTCCTATTTCAGTTATGTAATTTATGCAAAATGGCTTGTAATAATTATTGTAAACAACTCTTTGGGGATGGATAGTAAAAAAGGAGGGGTAACTATGCATGCTTTAGCTATTAGAAGGGTAGAAAACATGCTACTAGGATGTATTCCCTATCCGCGCAATAGAAATCATGTTTAGGCCCATATGTTCAATTCATGCATTAGAAATCACGCCTCTTAGTTCCCATGTCTACTATTTCAGCATGCGTATTTCACTGTCGTATCATTTAGAAAATCCTGTTTAGAGTAAACGTGCTAATAACTAATTTTCTAAAATCATGTTATACACTGCCATGTACACTTAAAGATCTTGCTTTAGGATAAAACAACACTAATAAATAAGTCATCTTCAGATCCTCTACCTATTATGAAAGCATGTTCAAACGATGTACATCTATACATTTAGAAAAAAATCCTGCTTAGGTTCTGCATATACATCATCTCTGTGCATTAGACACCATGTTTAGGTTTGCATTCATACTCATTTAAATACACCTAGTGTGACTACTGATGCATGAAAAGGAGTAAACAACAACTTCACTCAGTCCTTTGCAAATAACTGGTAATGAGTTTGTATTCTGAACACCTAGAAAAACATGCTTTTAGGTAACATAATGTCAAACAATTCTTCCTTAAGTAACTCTGGCAACTGATATACTGTCTCACACTCAGGCAAGCCTTAGGTGATTAATTTATTTAAAAACTGGAAATCTGCTTCTCTGTATATGTTGCTTAATGCTTAACAGGTTATCTGCTATCTGTTTATATTCTAAAATCACCTATATATCATGTCTTAGGATTCTGAATTAAACACTGCCCTTAACTGTGTTTGAGACGTGCTGCCTATTTGCATTACTTGTGGAGGTATACTTGGGCCTTTTCTCTACTTCTCTGTGTTTCCCCTTAATTGCAGTCCTATATGTTCTTATATGTCGCCATAGTATTTTTCCTTTAAACCTGAGGGTCTTCCTAGAACATCCCTTATAGGTAGAAGTCCTAAGCTCCTCCAGGACTATTAGGAAGGGACGGGTAACAACACGCAATAGAGGTCGTTGACCAACACTCGCTTTAATTACCTCTATGGGGTGGGAAGGGTAGATATGGACATGATGGCCGATGCGCTAATACCACGTGTAGCCCCTCCTTGAGGAGTGACATACCAAGTATTGCATTGATGTGATCCATATGACAAACAACCTAGGATTCCCCTATCCCCTTTATATGCATGTTTAGATTACAACTCTTTCAAAACTCTACACAATTATTAAATATTTTCAAACTTAGTAATACATGTGTGCTTAGAGTACGAGTCTTCTAAAACCCTTTTACTTGTCTTAGACATTAATTGCTTATTTGTCTACTTGTACAAACTCACAAAAGTTGTTTGGCCGGGAACCACAATTATGGATTCTGAGGGGTGCCTAACACCTTCCCCTTAGAATAATTTCAATCCCTTACCCTATCTCTGGTTATCAAATCAATGTCTATAAATGACCCCAAATAGGTTTCCTAACGCACCTTAACTCGTTAGGTGGCGACTTTTCAAATCCTGCATACCCCTTTCCCAAAAGGAAACGAGTTGTCCCAACAATGTCGAAACCCTTTGACCGACCCGAAAGGAGTTGGAAAAAGGGGGCGCGGCACATACCCACTTCGAAATATCTTGCGTAAGCCCGAATTGTCGGGCCGATTGGCCAAATGGGCCATCGAACTTGGAGGGTATGATATCGAATATCAACCCCGAACAACCATCAAGTTTCAAATTTTGGCAAAATTCATGGCTGATTTTACACCTGCCGTTGTACCCGAAGTAGGAAAGGAACTCCTGCTAAAAACGGGTACATCCTCGGGGGTATGGACCCTCTTCACAGACGGTTCCTCGAATGTGAAAGGGTCCGAGCTCGGTATTGTTTTTAAACCGCCTACGGGCAATATCACTAGACAATCTATCAAAACTTCTAAATTGATAAACAATGAGGCCGAGTATGAGGCCATGATTGCATGTCTCAAACTTGCCAAGGGCCTGGGAGTAGAGGTCATTGAGGCCAAGTGTGACTCTCTTTTGGTAGTAAACCAAGTAAACGGAAGCTTCGAAGTTCAAGAGTACAGAATGCTAAGGTACTTAGACAAACTTCAAGTGACATTGCACCGCTTCAAGGAATGGACATTGGACCATGTACCCCGAGAACAGAACAGTGAGGCCGATGCACTTGCAAAATTGGGGTTGTCGGTCGAAGAAGATGATATTGTCCTGGGGACTGTCGTCCAATTGTCGAGGTCCGTGGTCGAAGAAGGCCATGCGGAAATTAATTCAACAAGTTTGACGTGGGATTGGAGGAATAAGTACGTCGAATACTTGAAGCATGGAAAGCTCCCCTCGGACCCAAAGGAGTCGAGAGCCTTACGAGCCAAAGCAGCTCGATTCTCGCTCGATGAAAATGGGACATTATACAGAAGAACCTTCGACGGACCACTGGCAGTGTGCTTAGGACCGGGAGACACCGATTATGCATTGCGAGAAATCCACGAAGGCACTTATGGGAACCACTCTGGTGCCAATTCTTTAGTTCGCAAGGTAATTAGACCAGGATATTACTGGGATAACATGGAAAAATATACTAATGAGTTCGTTCGAAAGTGTGACAAATGCCAAAGGTTCGCACCGATAATCCATCATCCCGTTGAACAAATCCATTCGGTCCTATCCCCGTGGCCATTCACAAAATGGGGGATGGACATCGTCGGCCCCCTACCAATGGCACCAGGTAAAGTTAAATTTTTTTTATGACTGACTACTTTTCAAAATGGGTAGAAGTGCAGGCCTTCGAGAAAATAAGAGAAAAAGAAGTCATTGAATTCACATGGGACCACATCGTGTGTCGGTTCAGGATACCCGCCGAAATAGTATGTGACAATTGGAAGCAGTTCATCGGCAGCAAAGTGACAAAATTCTTCGAAGACCATAAAATCAAAAGGGTTCTATCAACACCCTATCACCCAAGCGCAAATGGATAAGTCGAGTCCACAAACAAAACTATCATTCAAAACTTGAAGAAGAGGTTGAATGATGCTAAAGGGAAATGGAGAACCCGAGGTGCTATGGGCATATCGAACAACGTCAAAATCAAGCACGGGGGAAACCCCGTTTTCTTTGGTGTATGGGTCCGAAGCGTTGATCCCGGTCAAGGTCGGGGAACCTAGCGTCAGGTTTAAACATACTACCGAGGATTCAAACCACGAGGCTATGAACACTTGTCTCGAGCTACTGGATGAAAAACGCGAAGTTGCACTAGTTCGAATGGCCGCAAAAAAGCAAAGGATCGAGAGGTATTACAACATAAGGTTTGCCATTTCAGAGTAGGGGACTTATTTCTAAGAAAAGTCACCCTCAATACTCGAGACCCAAACAAAGGGAAACTAAGCCCCAATTGGGAAGGACCATACCAAGTCCTCAGAGTTGTAGGGAAAGGATCCTACAAACTTAGCACAATGGGAGGTGAGCAACTACCAAACAATTGGAACATATCACTACTCAAACGATATTATTGTTAAGGTATGACCTCCTCCCCCTTTTTTCCATTTATATTTAAGACTAACTCCTAGGCGTTCAATTGGAGACATCGAAGCACCCTTCAACTCGAAGACCTTGGGTTTTAAAGAATGCATTGCACTCTTTTTCCCTTAGATTGGGGTTTATCCCAAATGGGTTTTTCCGGCAAGGTTTTTAACGAGGCAACACTTATATGCTACTAAGGGGAATTCAACAAGTATTTAAGGCTTCTTTTCAATCAATCTCTAGTACTGGGGGGGGAATCATCCTCGAAGGTCGTACTTTCGAAGAAAATAATTCATACCGAAGAGGGCCTCGATAGGAGAACATTATAATGGGCCAAACGGTCAAATGAACCGTGTCCATGTAGAATAGTCGAGCCCCCGATGGCAAAACATGTACGCATGTATTAATTATTAAAAGAAGCATTCTTGCTATATCAAAATACTTTATGTTTCAAAGAAGTCTACTATTATACGAGTTTCATACTTATAATTCTACGAGAAGTGGCTCAAGGTCCAGACCGCAAATGCACCCCGAATACTCGGGCACTGTCGTCGACAGTCAACACATCGAATCATTGAAAACTCGAACTCATAAGACCTCTAAGAGGAATCCCCTTGATATAAAGGCCAAGGACATCATACTCGGGGAATAACCTTTCGAACAAGTTCGAAAGGTTATCGGGAAACAAGTCCAAGAGACATACCCGATGGCTACGACCACATTAAATGCTACGACCATATTAAATACTACGGTCATATGAAAAGGCTACGACCGACATAAAGCGGCTCAGAGACGTCCGACTTCATCCATAAAACTAAAGGCCTTCAAACACTTTGAAAAACCAATTAAATCAGACTACCCTCGGCGAAAGCAAATGATAAAGGGCTTCGAAAAAACCAACCCTCGAATAACCTAAAGGCTTAGATAACATCAGCCTTCAAAAAACCTCAAGAGGTAGTCAATTATCGTTGCACAACGAATTGCAAACGAGGTTCTAATCGATCGAACCTTCGAAAAACCCAACGGGTACAAAAAACACATGCTAAGGCATATCAAATTTTTCACTAAGTCTTTTAGCCGAAAAGAGGGAAAAATTATAGCCGCTTTAGAGGCCGAATTGGCCCAATCTAAAAGAGCCTAAGGGCCAACCTAAAAGAGCTTAAGGGACAATATTAAAAAAAAAATCCTAAAGACCAATATTTAAGAGCATCAAGACCGAAGCACATAGAGTTCGAGACCTTACTCCCACCCAGCTCGGATTCAAGAGTCCCATCACCCCGAGCTCGCATAAAACCGACTTAAAGCTTAGCTCGAGGATAAAACCTTATGAGGCATTCTATCAGCGAATCTAAGGGTTTACCTTACCCCAAATTTGAGTCGATGCTCACTCAATTATCGAAAATTATAGCATCAAAAATTGAGCAAACTTTGAAGAAAATTGAAGGCCAAGAAAAATAATCAAGGAAACTCCTTTCTTATTCATATATACAAAAGGTGTCACAAAGAGTTCAACAAAACAAAAAGAAGATTACAAAAGATATAATTTTTTTTAATCTGCACCAGGGGGCATCCCCCCCGGGCCAGTGACTTCCCTCGGGTCTGTCTCTCCCTCGGGGCCAGCCTCTTCCCCAGGAGTAGCCTATTCTTCAATCTCCTCCTCACCTCTGGAACCTCCTTGGCCATCTTCAACGTCTTCATCATCGTCGGAGGTGAGAACAATTTCGCATCACCCTCATCTGCTTTAGCCTGTTTTATCTCTTCATAGAGATCGAAGCCCTTTGCGTGGACCTCTTCGAGAGTCTCCCTCCGAGATCGGCACCTAGCGTAGTCATTACTCCGTTTCTCCCGGTCAGCATCTCCTCTCAACTCCATCCGAGCATCAGCGATATCCTTCAAATATATGGAGACCGTCCTGTCAGCCTTGATTTGTATCTTCTTGGCTTCAGCCCGGGATTCCACAACTTCGGTCTCGGCCTTTGCAAGACCAACCTCGAGCTCCACAATTCTGCCGGTCTGGACCGAACTGCTCTCTTAGGCATTCCGTAGTTGGATCTCGAGGGCAGATACTCTCGCCAATGCATCTTCTTTTGCCGCAACCAAGGTGTCCATCTTCGCTTCCCATTTATTGCACTCAGAATTGACTTGATCGACCTCACTGGAAGACGCTCTAGCATATCCACCTTTTCCTGCACCTTGGACATTAAAGTGTTAGTCTCCGAGAGTGGGAGAGGAAGACCGTATTTTTTCAAAACAGAGGTTACCTGCTTCTCCAGCTCATCCGCGTATTCACGAGCCTTGGTCAATTGCGATCGAAGATTTTTCAACTCTTCTTCCTTTTTATCACAAAGGAGACTTAGGGCTTTCTCTTCGTCCAAAGACTTGTGCAGCTCGGTTTCACACTGACTTATCTCGACCTTAAATTTGGTGAACGCCTACAAAGAATAAAGGAATGATAAGTTGAGCAAAGAAGGGAATTATAATATTAAAGAAATTGCAACATTAGTAGAACTTACACTGGAGAAAAGGCGTTGGGCCTCTTCGAAGGTCGAGGTTGCGTCAGCAAGGTCGGCTTCATCGACCCCAACAAATCTAACCTGGAAGGGCTCATCTTTAGTTGGGACTCCGCCTAACTTGTGCGTCTTCAGATTTGCCTCTATGGGAGGCTCGCTCTGGGAAGGTTCTGAGCATCCCTAATAGCGTCCTCGATATAGGCTGGGAGCGACGGGGAATGACCTACTGTCACGGTCTCGGGGAGATCCCCCGAGGCGCTCTGTTCGGGCATGGGAGCTTCGAAATTTGATCCTTTTGGAGTGCTACCAGAAGTTTGGGAGACGACCATAACGTCGGGTGACGCAGGGCCCTCGTCCGTCTGTTCTTTCGAAGTCCCTTCTTCCCGGATGGGGACTTTGGTCTCAACATGCTTGACAACTTTGGTGGATTTTTTGGTTAGAGCCACTAAAGTCGTCTTCATCATCCATAAATTGGTGGACGGAGTCTATGTCCACATTAATGACGACGCTCTTCTTACGCCTTAGAGAAGGCTCCGCTCTGTCCTGGGTGACCTTGCTCTTCGAGGACCTTTTTATTTTGTTATCCTTCTTCGACTTTGAAGCTGAAGGTTAAATATTCGCCCCGAGAGGGGGCGTCCTCATCTAAAAGAACTCCCCAATGCCTGCCACAAAAAATTTAGGTTATAGAAAGAAGAGAATTCTTAATAAGTAAGGAAATATTGAAACACAAATCATGGTGTTTTGCTTCCCACGCGCCCTTCGACAAATCCCGCCACTTGCGTTTTTTTAACGACAAAGTAGCGGCTAGTTTACGAACCCAATCTTCGAGGTCGAGGATCGCATTAGGCATCCACGAGACCACTGCAGAAAAAGGAAAAGAATATCACGTGAATCTTAGAAAAAACTATGGAAAAAACTAAGGAAAATAATTCCACTCACGTTAGAAGTTCCATTTCTCGGGGAACGGCATGTGCTCCTCGAGAATGACGTTGATGGTCCTCACCTGGATGAACTGGCTCATCTAGCCCCAATCCTTGTCTTTGTTGTTGCTGGCAAAGAAGGACCTTGTCGATCGGCGTTGAAGTTTGATCAAACCTCGAAAGAGCTGAGGTCGATACAAGCGAATGAGATGGCTAAGGGTAAACTCAAGCCCGACCTTATCGACAAAGAACCTCATCATTATTACTATCCGCCAAAAGAACGGATGAATTTGGCCCAAGTTGACTTGGTATATTTTGCAAAACTCGAACACGATTGGGTCGAGAGGACCCAACGTAAAGGGATAAGTGTACACTCTTAAGAACCCCTCTACGTAAGTTGTGATGTCTTCTTTACGATAAGGGATCGGTGTCACAACCTTCTATGCCCAGTCACACTCTCTTTTCACAGCGTCGAGGTGCTTTATTGTAATCAAACATATGTACCTCGAAGCATTCTCACGACGTCCAGGGACATCAGGAGGATTCTCGATCGTAAAGTCCTTTTTTAAGGAACAACTGCCCGGTATAATCTCATGGAGCGCCGACGGTTTGCCGCCGACCGGACGAGAGGAAGAAGATGAGGTTCCTTCTTTCTGAGGAACGGATTTGGAAGTTTTTTCCATTGATTTTTAGAAGAAGAAGAAGGAAGAAATAAGTAGGTCGTGGAGGTTTTAAGGTTGATACGGCGGAGGAGCTGGTGGAAAAAGGGAAGTTAGAGAAGAGAAGAGGCGTTGAAAGTGAAGGCGAACGTTCTTAATGAGAAGAATAAACGAATATATATAGATAAAGTCGGCGACTGTTCATTGACGATGATGGACGACTGGCTCTGAAATGCATTTAATGATTTGGGGGAAGAGAACCGATGGGACACTTTGATCGTTTCAGCACTTGCGTCATGCGATTGATGTCACCATCCGGGACTTCGAAAATTCAAAAATTCAAATCGTTTCTTGTCATTTCATTCCAACAAATGCGGTGACTATCTGTATACGGTCAAAATCAAGGAGCCCGAATTTGAAGTCCTAATTGTTACCCCGAGCTCGAGTTCGGGCAAATCGAAGTAGGGGTCAAGTCTGTCTGAAAAAGTGCACATTTCGGGGGACAAATCGAGGACTGAGCATGGTCTACCTCGAGATAGTATCGTTGCAAACCTGTACCAAAATGAGTGGGAATTTCTCAATGGCACAAAGATCAAGGCGTAAATTCCGGCATATATTGTACGAGTTAGTACGAATCGGTACCAGGTGGTTACACAGCTGTACCAATGAGATTTCTTACTGTAAATAGAAATGTACCTTATTTAGGGTTTCCCCTCCTATATAAAAGGGACCACAATCATTTGTAAAATCATCTAATCATTGGAAAGGAATATACTATCTTACTTTCTCGTTCATTGTTCTTCAGAATCATTCCCTAGCTTTATTGCTCTTACTTTACTGTTTTCTCTTTAACCCACCTCGAGGTCATTGAGCTCGAGGTCCATATCGGTCAATCAACACTGGTTTGGCTCGTCAATTCCATTCATTTGTACTCTATATTACTTGTTTATTAATTAGTATTGGACTAGATCACATATCTTTAAAACCATAAATCAAATTTAATTGTTACTCGTATTTTCGAGGTAAACAATGTTTACAACTGCACTCGTACAATCGATTACCGTGTTACTTGATTAAACTCGCTTGTGCAAAATCTTGGGTCCTCCACTGGTTATACAGGGATACTGACCGTAGCTAACAAATTATTTATGACTTTAACTTTCTTTTGCCACAACGTCATTGGAGGTCTTGTAAAACTGATAAAATATTTCTTGTGATTTAATGGGCCTTATATGGCTCGAAGACGAACAGTCGTGGCTCTAATGCAATCTGTTATGATGCGATTATTGAATATAAAGTTAGAAACAACAAAATAAGAGGAATTTTCACAAATCATTATTTTTTAGTGGCTATTAATTATCTATAGCTATTATATACATAATTACTTATAACTATTATTCAGTTGTTACGCTAGTGTATTCACGATGTTGTATTCATGAATACAACAACAAAAAACGCCTAAAATCAGGGCAATCTAGATGTACGCGTATGTATTCACATGTATTCACGTCATGTATACATGAATACAACAGAAAAAGTGCCTAAAATCAGGGCAGTCCAGCTGTACGTGCATGTATTTACATGTATTCGCGTTGTTGTATTCATGAATACAACAGCAAAAGGCGCCTAAAATTAGGGCAGTCCAGCTGTACGCGCATGTATTCACATGTGTTCTCCCTATGTATTCACGAATACACCATCAAAAAGCGCCTAAAATCAGGGCAGATGTATGTGCATGTATTTGCGTTGTTGTATTCATGAATACACCCGTACGTGCATGTATTCACATGTATTCGCGCCATGTATTCTTGAATACAGCAACAACAATCCCTTAAAAATAGGTATATCCAGCTGTCTAAGAGAGATAAAAAATATAAATAGCGTATTTCATGCCTCAATGGTAGTATATACCATAAAATACTTATTTTGCTATAAAATATAAAAGGTATCTATAAGAAATAATATTTTGAAACGATTTTGGTTTATAATAATTAAGGTGTATACCTTTGCTATAAGAGGTAAAATTCTCAAAAAATAATCATATACGACTGGAGCAACTTTTGTTAGAAAAAATTTGGGGGATTTGCAGTCGTACCCAATATTTGTGCCACATTTTTAACATGTACCCAATTTTTAAAAATTATTGATTTGATAGCGAGTTGACAAAAATCCGTAATAATATGACTATTACACCCCTCATAAAAATCGCGTGATCTGCTACCTCATTCATGAAAAAAGATCTCCTCCTATCCTTGTTGGGATTTTAAGTATTTAATGATATATTAATGCTTAAAATGGGTGAATGGGAAATGGAGGGAAAAATAAAATATTTGAGTAATATTTGAGTTTCCCTCCTTAATTGTCCCACATAGGAAGAGGAAATTTTTTTTGATGGGTATATAAGAAATTGCTCTTCTTCTAGCTAATAAAGAGTTGAGAAGAAAGCAAGCCTCGCGCCGTCGTCGTTGTCGCTCGCTCGGCTCGGCCTCGGCCTCGGCTTCGGCTTCGGCTTCGGATTCGGATTCAGATTCAGATTCGGATTCGGATTCGGATTCGGATTTGGATTTGGATTTGGATTTGGATTTGGTCAAATGATCGATCGAGAGATTATTTTTTGGACCAAATTTATTTGTTAATAGTAAATATTAACAGAAATGTTATTAAATATTTGTTTTAATAACAAAATATTAATATTAAAATAAATATTAATATTAAATCCATTTCAGTTATTATCCAGAATTTAGTTTTCTGTTTTGTAACAGAAAATTAACTACCCTTCAATTTTCCCTCTTTATTATTGAGTAAATAGCCAATTATGTCATGGCATTTACTTTATGGGCGTTTTTGCAAAAACAGCCATTATGAAGAGTTGCACCTCTTCAGATTTCAGCCCAACTTTGGCTATAAATACAAGTCCATTCTCTCAGATTTTACATACTAATTTCTGAGTTCTCCTCCTTCTTTCTGCATACTTTCATCTTCAAAGAAAGCAAGTAAGTGTGATTTGCTACCGAACTTTGAGTTCGCTGAAACACTGGGGTTTGAAGTACCACTACACCAGTGTGAAATTCGTTCTATCCTGGGAGGAAATAATCCATAACCTTGGGTACTAGGAGGGGATTAAATTCCTTAAGGAAACACTGTGAATTCAGTGGGCTCGGATTAACTTTCCATTGCGTTTACATTTCTGTTTATTTATTTTATTATTTCCAGAATTGTTTTACAAATACAGAGTTATAACAAGCTTAAGGAATTTAATATATTTTCTGTATTTGTTTTATATACACTGTTTCTGGAAAGTAAAAACCTTGGTGGTTTTTGGAGATTAAAATCTACGTGATTTTAACGTTTGTGTCATTCTTTTACAGAAATGACGAATGACAACGGAAACGAAGCTGTTCCGATGGTAACTGCCAATGCCTCAACAAGCCGAACAATACCGGCAGCATTGGCACCGGCTGAGAAACCCGGTAAATTTTCCGGGCTTGATTTCAAGCGCTGGCAGCAAAAGATGTTCTTCTACTTGACTACTCTAAGTCTCCAGAAGTTCATCAAGGAACATGTTCCTGTGCTGTCTGATGAAACTCCAGAGACTGAACTCTTTCTCGTCACTGAGGCGTGGAAGCATTCAGATTTTTTTGTGCAAGAATTATATTCTAAGCGGGCTGGGGGATTCTTTGTATAACGTCTACAGTGGC
>ML253377.1:8876-35212 GCA_005239495.1 Nicotiana undulata
TGCCTCTGTTAAACTTTGGATCCCATTTGATTTAAAGGGGGCAAGCCGCTATGCTAAATTGGTGTGGACCCAAGATATTTGGTGAGAATGAATCTCTTGAATTTTAATTTTTGAAAATTAAAAGGGTCTTACAATATCAAATCTCTCACACCAAGATACAAAGATTTTGGTGAAGTTGCGCTAATTTGAAACTGTCGGCATATCAGGAATTAAAGTTGGCTTCAAAATAATATCTGGGACGATTCTCAATGTGTTCGATTCCGAATTTCGGATGTCTTAGATTTTGAAGTCTAGTTTCCATGAAATTAAACGGTTCGTGATTTCGACATTCCTACATCAAGATACAAATATTTTGGTGAAGCCGTGCAAATCTGAAATCGTCGACATGACAGATTTTGAAGTTAGCTTTAAAATAATATCTGGGATGATTCTCAACGTGTTCGATTCCGAATTTCGGATATGTCTTAGATTTTGAAGTCTAGTTTCCATGAAATTAAACGGTTCGTGATTTCGACATTCCTACATCAAGATACAAATATTTTGGTGAAGCCGTGCAAATCTGAAATCGTCGACGTGACAGAATTTAAAGCTAGACTCAAAATAATATCTCGGATGATTCTCAAAGTGTTTAATTTCGAATTTTGGATATGTTTTAGATTTTGAAGTCTGATTTCCATGAAATCAAACGGTTCATTATTCCGACATTCCTACATCAAGATACAAATATTTTGGTGAAGCCGTGCAAATCTAAAATTGTCGATGTGACAGAATTTGAAGTTAGCTTCAAAATAATATCTCGGACGATTCTCAACGTGTTCGATTCCGAATTTCGGATATGTCTTATATTTTGAAGTCTAGTTTCCACGAAATTAAATGGTTCGTGATTTCGACATTCCTACATCAAGATACAAATATTTTGGTGAAGCCGTGCAAATTTGAAATCATCGACGTGACAGAATTTAAAGCTAGATTCAAAATAATATATGGGATTATTATCAAAGTTTTTAATTCCAAATTTTGGATATGTCTTATATTCTTAAGTCTAGTTTATATGGAATTAAACGGTTCATAATTTTGACTTTCCTACACCAAGATATACATTATTTGGTGATACTGCACGAATCTGAAATTTTCAACGTGGTGAAATCTACTCAAAACATTATTTTGGTTGATTCTGAAGGTGTTTGATTCTATGTTTTGGATATATTTTATATATTGAAGTCCGATATTTTTTAGAACTCAAACGGTTCATTATTTGGACTCTCACACGACAAGATAAGAATCTTTCATTACGAGTACGTAAAGCTGAAAATTATGCGACCAAGATAAATGTCGGGCAATGTAAAGAAAAAGAGAAGCAATATGATTTAAGATGAAATAAATATACACTAGGTCAACCTAACATAAGGATAAAAGGGGAGATAATTCTAATAGCCTAATCTAAACAAAACTTGTAGTTGATCAATTCTTGACAGCTAGTCTCCAGGTTCTTCTTCTTCTCCTCCAAATTGGTCGAATCTTCATCAGTCAGCAAATTTACGTTGTCATATGAAGAAACCTCAGTCTCGGCAGCTGAACTTTTTCCTGAACCTCTTCAACCTCCTTTTGGGTCGCTTCTATAACACCTTCAAGGTCCCTCTCTTGTTGAAATGTCTGCAATTTCTTCAAAATTCTCTTCAGTTTCTTTTCACTAGAGGAAACTTTCTTGACTTTCTCACTTGCTTCAAGTTTGAACGATTCGAGACGCTCCTTAGCTTTGGAAATTATCTCCAGCTTCTCATCTTGACTCGTCTTCTCAGCCAAATTGGATCGCTCTTGGTCATATGAGGAAGCAAGCTCGAAAAAAGAATCCAGTAAACACTCTAATGGAGAAAGATCTGAAATATTCGCCTTTTTCATATCCTCAAAAATCTCAGTAATTTGCTCCCTATAAGATGAGAGCAGTTCTGCACGAGTCTTGGAGATTCTATTGCAAATATCCTCCCAAAGTCCCAAGACGAATTCCTTTTTGCGATTAAAAACAATGCTCTTTCCTTAAAAAATAGATACTGCTGTATTTGTCACCGGTGGAATGCGAGTTACCTCATTTAGAGTTTGTTGGTTTAGGGCTTTGTCATGAGGAAGAGATGATGCATTTGAAGGTGACTTCACTTTAGACGTAGGCCCTCCAATAGATTCATCACTCACTTGCGGCTGGTCATGTGGGGATACCACTGGATGCCCAATGGCATTTAACTACATAAGGAAAAGGCAAAGAAAGTGAATATTTTTTTAGAACCATCGTTCGTTAAAAAATAAATAAATAAAGGGTAAGGTGATTGTATTTTTACCTCCTAGTAACAAACTGTAGGCGTTCTTGAGGGACTATCAACACTTGGAACCTCTAAGATCTCTATTGGGTTAGGCAGTTTCCTTTTCCAATTTCGATCTTCATTGGTACTCTGACTTGTATCTTGAGGAACTTGCGTGCTAAATGGAAGAACTGAAGGGTGCTTCTCTAAATCCGCTGAAGTGCACACCACCTCTTTCAAAGCCGGCTTGGAGGATTTAAACTTCCTTTTCTTATGTTGTGTAGCTACTTTTGGGATTGGAGTACGTGGCTCTTTAACTTTCGGGAGCGTCTTTCCAACACCTTGATCTTCACCTCCTAAAGGAATAGTAGACTTTAGCCCAACATTGTCAACCAAAGCTTGTAAATTATTCTCGAGAAACTTCCCATGCGCTTTCTCCAACCAAGACATATAATTGGTGGAGAAAGGCTTCTCCACAGGATCGCCCGTTGGGGGAAAAACCGCGCGTGATGTAGACCGATACAGTGTACAAATCCTCCAAAATCTGAGTCCTTCATCTAGAGAGGCATTACGAATATCATTCTCCAAAAATCGAGGACGTTCTGGTAAAACCCAAATTGACGACCAAACCGATGGAGGCTATAGGGCTCGATGATAAATGAGTTACCATACCTCAAAGGGAGGTAACTTAAACGTAAGCTCATGAAGTAATTTGACTCCAACTCTTCAGGGGCATCGTTATCCACATAATAATAAGGACGAAAATTGGTTAACATTGTTGGTGTCCAAACTATATCCTCCCCGGTGTGGATGCGTTTCCTCGCATCCTTCCCGTCAAAGTACCTCGCAGCGCCCTCTCCTAAGTATTCCACCATCAATGGGACAGACGGACCCTTAGCAAGTGGATAATGGGTTTTGAAGTAATGTGCAAGCCAGCTGTAAACATAATGAATGGGGAAACAAACTTTGACATGATCAAGTTGGGAAGAACACGAAATCTTATTCAAACCATTATAAATACTCGCCAAAACTGGGATCGCAAGGCTAATCTTTCGCTCGCCTGCCATCATGCTTGCCATCTTAAAACTCTCGGGACGAATGAAGTTTTCTGCCTTGGGAAACACAAAGGCACATAGACAAATTGATAAGAATGCTGCTACATAAGTTTCATCTTTCTTGTCAGCCCTCACCCTAAGCTTGGAGAATGTAACTTCTTGATCACTCGACCACCTCGTTGTCTCGGGAATAACTCCGTTAGGATTATGTGTCGACTTTAGGCGCGCAGATTTCTTTTCCTTTCACAGTGGGGCGGGTTTATATATTAAAGTCTTTTTTATACCAGAAATTTGTCCACTTGTTGAAAGAGACCTTTTGGTTAGCCCCCGTACCTTTCTTAAGGTAATGGAAGGCAGCAAATAAATACTCGCAAGATCGAGGGATAAATCTCATCTGTTTTTCGTCCAAACCGATAAGTTCTCTTGTCTCAGGTACCACTTTTTCATAAGGAGAACCCACAATGGGCAGAACTCCAAGGATATGTAAGTCCCAAAGAGAGATAGATAGTTCCCCAGCTGATGTAAGAAGCGTGTTCATCTTGGGGCACCAAGCCTCACAAAATGCTTGCAAAATGTTCAAGTTTCGATCATAAGTGAAAAGTGAAGCATAGACAGCATCATAAATCTTTGCTGTACTCAGGGTTTGTTGGCTTCCACCAAGTACATCTTCAGCCCATTCCCAATATCCTGGAATATGACGATACTCACCCTCGATTGTTGTTGTGCTTCCCCAACGTACTTCGCCTTGAATTATGTGACGTCCTAAGCTTGGAAAGGTGCTAGCAATGTTTACGTGGTGATGGATTGGCGCTTGGAGAGACCACATCTTGGACAATGGATTAGAAGTTAACTTGTGCTCTAAGGTCCAGTTTTCTACATGAAGGGAGTTTTTCAAAGAAGGCCATGAGGCTGCGTACCGGCCAACTTGCGGGGCGTGAACCAAAAGCTTCATTTGTTCTATGTCATCTTCAGTCTCGATTATGAGATATCTAAGTTTGGAGGAAGGTGAGGTATAGTCTCTGAAACTTTCCATCTCTCGGGCTGCAAAAAAAAGGGGGTCATCAAAGTCCAAATCAAGAATATTAGAATGAGCACAAAGGTCTAAATGAGTAAAATGGCCTCCGGTAGTCGGGTCACATTGAGAGTAATCTCTCCGATAGTCGGTCCACATTGAGAGTAATCTCTCCGATTGTCGGTCACATTGAGAGTAATCTCTCCGATAGTCGGGACATTTCGAGAGTAATCTCTCCAGTAGTCGGGCCACATTGAGAGTAATCTCTCCGATAGTCGAGTCATTTTGAGAGTAATATCTCCGATAGTCGGTCACAGTGAGAGTAATCTCTCCGATAGTCGGGTCATTTTGATAGTAATCTCTCCGATAGTCGGTCACATTGAGAGTAATCTCTCCGATAGTCGGGACATTTTGAGAGTAATCTCTCTAGTATTCGGGCCACATTGAGAGTAATCTCTCCGATAGTCGGGATATTTTGAGAGTAATCTCTCCGATAGTCGGTCACATTGAGAGTAATCTCTCCGATAGTCGGGTCATTTTGAGAGTAATCTCTCCAGTAGTCGGGCCACATTTAGAGTAATATCTCCGGTAGTCAGGCCATTTTGAGAGTAATCACTCCAGTAGTCGGGCCACATTGAGAGTAATCTCTCTGGTAGTCGGGCCATTTTGAGAGTAATCTCTCCGATAATTCGGGCAAGGATGAGTGCTCATCCCCTCACACCCTAAGATTGTCTTCTTCATGCACGGATCATCTCGTTAAATAAGAATACATCCTTCTTGTTTGACCTACAAAAAAAGAAGAAAAAAAAGACAACAAAGAAGAAAAGCACAAGAAAAGAAGAAAAAAATTACCTTCGCGTTAATGCTTCCGAGTACACAAAAATAGACTCAAGTGGCTTGCGAATACTGCAAATTGATGCTTGATGAATACGAGCATGAGGGTTTATAAAGATCTTCGAGACAAGATACTACAAGGATGCTACCGATGTGGGACTGTATAATTGTCTCCTAAATTGAGTCAAAGTGTACTGCCAGTCCTGGTAAAATTTGGACTAGCGAAGACTGTCGGTCGTAGAAGTTTGTTTCCGATTAGAATTGAGAACGTTTCTTTTGTCCAAAGTTTGTTCATTATATGTGCAAAGATGAAAAGGCTTCCTTTTTTCTTTATTGTTATCAGTGAATACATTGTAAAACTTATAACTAATAAAGTAAGTTGCTAATAAGTATTGTCTCAGTAACTAACTTTGGAATCTTTTAGAATTAGAAAATTATGACTGTGGAATTCACTTTTCAATAGCTTATTATATTTTGAGTGATTAGTCACAGACAATGAATTTGAAATTTAAGGTTCAATGACTTTAATATTTCATATGAGTAAAATATTCAAATACAAATACAAATACTTCAAGCCTAGTCTTCAAAAATTTAGACACCCCGACAAGTCTTGAAGTAGGGGGCATTTGTAGGCATGCATAATTTATTAAATTTAAATTCAATAAAATAATTTGGACTATATTTTAAATTCAAGATATATTGGTCCAAATAAATATTATGGGCTAATATAATTGAATTAAGTTCAATATAAATGGATTAAATAAATAAGTTTTAATCCATTGGGCTAGTCCATTTAGTTGGGCTACAAATGATGAGACAACTTCTTAAAGCCCAAGATGTCATCTTCCTAGAGGCCCAGTTTGGTGCCACGAGTCAAATGACATGGCAAGCCAAGTCAAACGGAAGAGCCAATAAGATCATACCACGTGTCAAAATGACAAGGCATGCCAAGCCACATTAAAAGGCCAATGAAATCGCGCCACATGTGCAAGTGACATGTTCTGGCCAATCAAATACGGCCTTGTCACACTTCAATTTGATTGACCAGAAAGAGTTTGTTCTTATCATACTCTTCCCTCCCACAACTATAAATAGGGGTCTTAATAACTCAGAAAAAACCACCAGAAGTTATAATAAGAAGCAAGAGAGAGCTCGTGGATCAAACGCCGCAAATTTCTCTACAAGTTTCAAGCTTCAAACAATCAAGTTCAAGTTCAATAAATCAAGTTCAAGCTCAAGAACGAAGAACAATTCAAGTATTCAAGATCAAGAACGAAGTCAAATCAAATACAAGGCGTTCAAGATCAAGGCTACTTGTTCGTGATACAATTCGTGGCAACAATCAAAGTGTTCGCGACGGATAAATCAAATTCAAATTCAAGATCAAGATCAAGATCAAAGGCCCTTGAATTTATACTAGAAAAATAGAATCAGAGGATTCATAGAGATTGTAACGCTCAAATATTTGAAATCAAATACTATGATTGTTGCAATATTTTTCGGTCTTGGTTTATTTCTTGACGCAATTAATTGTCTACAACGTGATAATAGAAATGTATATAGTGTAGTGAAGTAGAAACTTCTAGAGTTATTTATGTAGTTAGGAAGTGGTTAGTTGGTTAACTAACACTATATATATGTAAATACACTGTACATATTCAGTTAATGAAAAATATCCCTCACTTTCTCTTCCAATATTTCTCTCTCTAGATTCTCTCTACCAAAATCATATCTGTCGATTTAGTGTTCACCATTCACCCCCAAAATCAACATGGTATCAAAGGTATTGATCACAATTGCAATTTGAGAGTCCACAACATTAATTAGAAATTATGTTGGCTCAACGATTCAATTGATAGGTGAATTACAAAATTGAGATTCAACAATGGAGGCAAAGACAGATTTGGACCATAACCATCCACTGTTTCTTCATCCTTCAGACACGACTGGAGCTCCGATAATTTTGATCCAATTGACCGGTTCTGACAATTATATCACCTGGAGTCGAGCGATGGAAATCCAGCTACTTGGGAAGAATAAGCTAGGGTTAGTCGATGAGACTCTAAAAAAGGGGGATTTTGATGCAGAATTAGGTCATCAGTGGGATCGATGCAACGCTATTGTCTTAGGATGGATCATGAGCTCGGTATCGAAGGAATTGATAACAGGGATTGTGTATGCGAAGAATGCTAGAGCTGTGGGAAGATCCGAGGGAACGATTTGATAAGGTAATCACTTCACGAGTGTATCAGCTACATAAAGTGATAGCTAAAATTACTCAAGGGACTGAAAGTGTATCGATTTATTTCTCCAAACTGCGTAATCTCTAGGATGAATTTGACAACATGGTGCCACCTCCATGTGATTGTGCGAAGTCTAAAAACTTCATCAAATTCATGCAAAAATAGAAGGTTTTGCAGTTTTTGATGGGATTGGATGAAACCAATGAACAAGCTAAAAGTCATATCTTGATGACTAGCCCTACACCAAGCATCAATAAGGCATATTCAATGCTAGTTGAGAGAGAAAGCCAAAGATCAGTGGCTAATATCATGGGAACAGGGGATGCTAATGAATCTGCAGCTCTTTTAGCTGGTAAAGGTGATATGTATCAGAACTACCCTAGATCAAAGAGGAACTGAAGTGTGCAACGTGATTATTGTAAGATGAAGGGCCATATGAAGGAAGGATGCTACAAGATTATTGGGTATCCTGCAGGTTTCAAAGGAAAAAAGAAGATGACCAATGCGTATAATGCCTGTGCTGAAAACAATCACCTTAATGTAATTGCTGGAAATGTAGGAGGCATTCATCAACCTGAGACAGTTAACAAAGGAGAAATGGCTAGAGCACCACAGTTGACTGCAGAACAATATAATCAGATCATGAAGATGTTAAGTCTAAGTGTCAATCGAGATCCACAACAGGAAAACACAGCTAACATGGAAGGTAATGCTTATTCATTTCTTGTTGATATACAAAAGCAGACTGGATAATAGACACAAGAGCAACCAATCACATAGTTGCTGATATAAGACTGTTAAACAATATTAAAGCAATTAATACTAAAGACACTAAGAAGGTCAATCTGCCAAATGGGGAAGTGGTTCAGGTGACACATATTGGGAATTGCAGGGTCACAGGAACAAGAGAAATCAAGGATGTACTGTTTCTACCTGATTTCCAATATAATCTTATGTCAGTGTCTAAAGTGACAAGGGATCTCAAATGTCTAGTTGCATTCTACCCTGACTTTTGTCTGCTCCAGGACCTCTTCAGTGGGGAGGTGAAGGGGATTGGTAGAGAGAGAGATGTACTCTATCTACTGGTATCACAAACAAATAAAGCAGCTGGAGCAGAATCAAAGGCAGTCACAAAAGGACTAACTGCACAAGGAAATAAGGATGAAGTAATGGTGTGGCACAAGAGGCTATCACATGCATCAGGAAGAGCTATGGTAAAGTTGTTAGGTTACAACTTAGAGATATGCAAGTCTGTAATAGATAGATGTGATGTATGTCCATTAGCCAAACATCACATATTGCCTTTTCCTTTAAGTAGTAATAGAGCAAATAAAGTGTTTCAATTGCTGTATTTGGATGTATGGGGACCATATAATACACCAACATTTGATGGATATAAGTACTTCTTAACGATAGTAGATGACTATTCTCGTGTGACATGGGTTTTTTACTGAAATTTAAATCAGATGTCATCATAGTACTTAAAGGCTTTCTTAAAATGATATCAACTTAGTTCAGTGCAATGGTTCAGACTGTAAGGTCTGATAATGGAGGGGAGTTTTTGAACTTTGAAATGCAAGAGTTGTTTAAATCCTTAGGAATCATACATCAAAGAACCTGTGCTTACACACCCCAACAAAATGGGGTGGCAGAGAGAAAGCACATGCACCTTCTTGAGGTTGCCAGGTCAATCAAATTTCAAGGTCACATTCCTATCATATTTTGGGGACATTCTAGCTGCAGCTTATGTGATCAATAGACTGCCATCAGTAGCTCTTGAAGGCAAATCTCCTTATGAGGTATTCTTTCACAAAAAAAACTTTCTATAAGCCATCTGAAGACTTTGAGATGCTTATGTTTTGCTGCTGTCTTGCCAAGGGGAGACAAGTTTGCAAGCAGAGTAGTTAAAACAGTGTTTATGGGGTACTCTAATGTAAGCAAAGGTTAAATCCTATATGATCTGGAGAAACATCATTTTTTTGTGAACATAGATGTCATTTTTAGGGAAGACATCTTTCCATTCCAGCTGGAAGATGGACAAATGAATCAAACAATGGATCCCTTCCTTGTAGATGGCAGTGACCAATTGCCATCAGGAGTTTCAATACCAGCATGTCCACCTATATTGGATTTCACATTAGGAAATATTTCTGCTGTTGATCCAGTGATAATGACAGAAGCAGATCCTGTCCCTGAAGTTTCTCAGGAGAATAGAACCTTAGGGGAATTGATGAGAATGAAGTCTTACAACATACACATACATCTGCAGAGTCAGCTGATCCTAATGAAGACATACATGACACTCATGATGTAGATGAACCAATGATGCCAATTGCTAATATTGAACAAGCTATACCATTCACAAGTAGCATTGACAATGCATTCCCTCTTAGAAGATCTCAAAGAGGATCCAAAGAACCTGTGTGGATGACAAACTATATCACTCAGAAGCCATCCATTAATACAGTCCTGTACCCTATTGAGAGTGCTATCAACTATGATAGACTCTCTTCATCTCATTACACCTACCTTGGAGCTTTCTCAGCTATTACAGAACCTCAAAATTTCCAACAGGCCTCTCAAGATAGAAGATGGGTTGAAGCTATGCACAATGAAATTCAAGCTCTTCAGGAGAATAACACTTGGGAACTGGTTAAACTACCACCAAGAAAGAGACCTATAGGGTGCAAATGAGTCTACAAAGTGAAACTTAAGGCAGATGGTCAGATAGAGAGGTTCAAATCTAGGCTAGTAGCTAAAGGATATAACCAAAGATAGGGGTTAGACTATAGTGAGACTTTCTCCCCAGTGGTTAAAATAGCTACTGTCAGAACTGTTTTGTCCCTTGCTGCTGTACAAAATTGGTTTATTCATCAACTAGATGTCTATAATGCTTTCCTACAAGGTGACCTTACTGATGAAGTCTATATGAAGCTCCCACACGGTTTTACAAGTCAGGGGGAGCAAGGTATGGTTTGCAGACTTGTAAAATCCCTCTATGGCCTTAAGCAAGCTAGAAGACAATGGAACCTCAAGTTAACAGAAGCACTTCTGCACTCTGATTTTCATCAAAGCAGCCTAGATCACTCTTTTTTTAATCAAAACACAAGGATCAGATATTGTAGTAATCCTAATCTATGTGGATGACATGCTAGTAGAAGGTAACAGTCTACACTTGATTGAAGACACCAAAAACTCTTTACACCAAGCATTCAAGATCAAAGACTTGGGAGAGTTGAAGTTCTTCCTTGGAATGGAATTTAGCAGATCAAAGAAGGGCATACTGATCAACCAAAGGAAATATACTTTGGAGATAACTTCTGAGTTAGGACTCACAGGTGTTAAGCAAGCATGGACTCCTCTAGATCCAAATGCAAAGCTAACTGTGCCAGAACTTGATAAATTGACAAAGGTTGAGAATGATACCCTACTTGATGATTGTGGAAGATATCAAAGGCTCATTGAAAAGTTATTATATCTGACCTTAACTTGGCCAAACATAGCATTCTTAGTACAAACACTTAGTCAGTTCTTGCAGAACCTTAAGAAGTCTCACCGAGATGCATCATTGAGAGTGGTACGATATATTAAAAGATAACCTGGATTGAAAATTATGTTAAGTAGCAGCAACAACAACAAATTGAGTGTACACTATGATGTTGACTGGGCTTCATGTCCCAATACAAGGAAGTCCGTGTCAGGTTTCCTAGTGAAATATGGAAGCTCTTTGATTTCATGGAAGTCGAAGAAACAAAACACAATGTCAAGAAGTTCAGCTGAAGCAGAATATAGAAGCATGACAAGTGCAGTATCAGAAGTAGTATGGTTGACAACACTACTGAAGGAGTTGGGTACAAACATAGAGTTGCCAATTGAGGTGTACAGTGATAACAGAGCTTCCTTGCAAATTGCAGCCAACCCAGTATTTCATGAGAGAACGAAGCACATAGAAATAGACTGTCACTTTATCAGACAAAAGATTCAAGAAGGCTTGATAAAGACAGAACATGTGGGAACCAGAGATCAAGAAGCTGACATTCTAACAAAAGGATTAGTAAGGCAACAACATGAATATCTTGTAGGCAAGCTAGGTATGCTGAACATTTTTACACCACTTAGCTTGAGGGGGAGTAATGTGAATGTATATACGTGATAATGGAAATGTGTGTAGTGTAGTGGAGTAGAAACTTCTAGAGTTGGTTATGTAGTTAGGAAGTGGTTAGTTGGTTGACTAATACTATATATATGTAAATACACTGTACAAATTCAGTTAATGAAAAATATCCCTCACTTTCTCTTCCAATATTTGTCTCTCTAGATTCTCTCTTCCAAAATCATCTCTGCCGATTTAGTGCTCACCATTCACCCCCAAAATCAACATCTGGCACGAGCTAAAAGTAATAATATCCCTTTCCTAATTCGTTCGTATTACTCACGAATTATGAGAGGGAATATCTCAATTTGTTTTTATTTTCCAAGTACAAGTGTATGTAAGATATGTATTAATAAGTAAATTATAAGTCGTATATGCTTTATTTTAGATGTTCTTTAGTGAAGCAAGAGTCTGAGTATTCAAAAACTAAATAGATTTGTGACTTTAAATATGATTCAATATGTAGAGTTGTGTATGAATTGGCGTGGTGTATTATGCACACACTGACACACCTACTAGTTTTAATTTTGATTACATGTATATACAAGGACAGAGTTAAAAATAGTGAACTCACCCGTTGCAAAAAGCTAAATCAGTCAACATTGTTGTTTTCTTGACATGTGATGTGAATTTTAAGATTCTTTCCCCAGACTTTTATATTTTTCAAGACACAGGCTCAGGTCAAACGTGTGACATTTGAAAAATGGGTGAGTGAGGTAGAAATCGTTCGAAAATTGAGTTAATTTTAGGACTAATTATTTTTCCATTTCCAGTTGGCGGTGCCTGGTTGTAACTTGTAAGATAAGAGTATGTTGAAAATTAAAAACCATCCACATATATATCCATTTATAACCATGTATGAGTAATAAATCTGGAATAGCAAAAAAAAGAAAAAAGGGTAGCAAATAATTGGACTGTTGAGAATAAATTTATTATTTACTGAAAAAGACTTTCCTTTAATAGAAATCACAAATTAAAATCGCACTCTTTATATTGTTCTTCGTCTTATCTTATAAAAAAGTAGATTATCTCTTTCCTAAAAATTCTGTAGGGCATATATATAGTAGTCACCTCTTCAATATTAATAAATATTCTTGGCATGATAATTTCATGATAGCGAGTTGTATATTTTATATATAATGAAAAATAAATAAATAAAAATAAAAACACAAGTTGCTGCGTGAAATATTGAATTTGAACTACCGACTGATGTGAAGTTTTCTCTTAATAAAAACACAAAAAAGTAAGAAAAACACGGTTTCTCTCATCTAGTTGCTTTGAGAATTCAGTCCTCAACTCCAAAAACTAGAGCTTTCAAATCTTTTCATTTTCTGTTCTTTTACCCCCCACTACCCTCTATAGTCCACCCCACCCTATAATAGCTAATATACATATATGTATACATACACCTATGTATATGTGATGTAATTGTAGGAGTACTAATAGGAGTATGTTAAATAATAAAGCCAAATGCCTAAGGTGGTAGAGAAGAAAATACTGAATAATTGGGCATGGTAACCCCATAAATAGTGGTCCATTTAATTTAAAAAGAGAAATAAAAAAGATACTACCAGGGGAGGAATCAATGGCGAAGCCAGGAATTTATTTTTCAAGAGTGTTCAAATTCGAAAGAATTGAAAAAATTTCCTAGCAAAAAGTGTTCAATATATGTTATATATATACCTTTAAAACCTAATATTTTACTTATATACATGGTGTAATTTTCCGACGGAAGGTGACATGTCCTGGGAGAACTATTCATTTAAGTTGTTTTACTCAAAGTTCCCTCTACTTCACGCAATATATTTGCTAATTAAATATACCTATTTTAAAAGGGGAGACAACATAACGCAACTTGCCCGCGTGCTACCATTTTCTTGTTTCGTTTCGTCCCTTATGAGTCATATGCTTACGTTGATACTTGATAATAATTGAGTCATTCGATTGATAAATATCTTAATGTGGACTTTTGGGAGCCATTTCCATGTTAATGTTTCAATATTACTAGTATTTTATTAGTTCTTCTCATCATAAGTATACATTCTTAGATAATTATTTAATAAGTATGTGAATCCAATAATTAGTAAAATTAGCTACTTTAGTTTTTGTTAGGTTATTTTTCTTCTCTTATAAATAAGTTATGTATGAATGATGAGCAAGAACATTCTAAATATCACGCATGGACAAAATTTTGTATAACACGAACCAAAAATCAGTTAAAGCATAATTATATGGAACATATTTCTTCCTTGGTTTAATGTGTGGCTCCGCCAATGGATGACGGTTATTTAAGTTTCATATATGAGAAAAAGTACTCTAACACAACCTTTCACACACAAATTGAATATATGGAGCGTGGACAATATAAAATAAGAGATCAAAAGAGAATTTACGAAGAATGAGAATATGATGCAGAAAACTACAAGTTAAGAAAATGAACCTTTATATAGCTTTATATCTAACATAACCCAGAAAACTACTCATATATGATGCATGAGAATAATCAAGATAATATAAAAAAAACAACAATGTAATGATTTAAACAGTAATAAAAAGAAAAAACAAATTAAACAAGCTGGCTAATTCTTAATTCATCCTTTAATTTGTATTTCGAATATACTTAAATTGTATTGGTATGCAAATTAATTAGCAACGCTAATAAATTATATTAATTAACTTTATACAACCCTTTATTTAGTGAAAGGCCAAACAAATTAGACTTGGTAAAAAAAACATCGCTGACATACTCATACTGAGTGACAGATCATCTAAGTAAGATTTGATCACTTAGTCAACAATGAGAACTTAAAAGCCAAAAATTCAGACAAAATAAAGCGTGTATTATTTGCTAAACGTTATTACCCTTTGACATTGTAACAAAGTCAACTCATGAATCCATCGTATAATAACCAAAAAAGAAAAAAAACAAAACTATGTGTGTGTAAAGGAAAAAAAGTTTCTGCAAATTTAATAATATTTCCAGTCTTTAAATACCCCTCAAAGCTGCATTTTTTTAGCTATCAAAAAGTCAGCGCCATTATAAATTTTCAGTTTTTCCTCTTCTTTGTATATTCAAGAAACAAGAGTTTAAAATGATGGATTGGGGTCTGCAAGCTGTTGTTATAGGATCATCATCAACCTGTAGTGATATCCAATATGGAGCAAATTATATTGATAAAAAATCTTATTTATCTCCTTTGGATTTTCAAGAAAGTGAATATTTAGCGTTTTCTCATGAGATGAAAACGGAGGTTTTGAGTGATGAACTAGAAGAGCTTTATAAGCCGTTTTACCCACCAGTTGTTGGACAAAACACGTTAATGGCGTCTTCTTCTGTTTCATATCCCAAAAACCCTAAAGAAGAGCAGAAAGAAGAAAACGAGCAGCAATCTTTTGCTCTCATGGCTGCTCCTATTTATGTACCAAAGTACAAAAGAAGGTAAGGAAAATGGTGTTTTAATTTCTTTGATTAATTATAATTGTAAGTTCGAGTCACCCAAGAGCAAAGTGGGGAGTTCTTGGAGGGAGGGATGCCGAGGGGCTATCGAAAACAACCTCTCTATCCCAGGGTAGGGGTAAGGTCTGTGGATACACTATCCTTCCCAGACCCTATTTGTGGGATTTTACTGGGTTGTTGTTGTTGAATTATAATGTAAAAATTTACTATGTGGATTTGATTGAAGTATTTGGTTTTCTGATATGAAGTTGATTATTTTTTTCACAGGAAAAATGAACAGAAGAGAGTGGTGTTTCAGTTAAAAGCAGAAGATCTTTCTTCTGATAAGTGGGCGTGGCGAAAATATGGTCAAAAACCCATCAAAGGCTCTCCTTATCCAAGGTCTTAATTCTCTCCAAATTCAGTTCTTCATTAGAAACTCTCTTATGTATGTATATATATGTGTTTATACATACATCTGTTGCTAGAGGCGGGGCCAGAATTTGAATTTTATGGGTTCGGGTTTTATTTCTTTTAAGTTACTGAGTTCTAAATGAATAATTTGTATATATTCAATGGATTTTTAAAGATAAATACAGGGTCTGAACCAAAATTACTGGGTTCGGCTGTACCCGTAGGGAATATGCTGGCTCCGCCCCTGTCTGTTGCGCGGACTCTTCAAATTGTTGCCGCGCCCACGTCAGATCCTTCAAAAATATACCTTTTTTGGAGGTTCCGACACACATCTGACGATATTTTTGGAAAGTCCGAACAACATAATATGCACTACAGTATGAAGAATTGTTATTCTATCAACGTATTTTAACCTGTTGTAGTTAGCACATAATATGTCTTATATTTTTCTTGATTATTGATCTCATTTTTTATGTACTTATCTCTGTAGTTTTCTTTTAAGTGATTTGATCACAATAAAAAGTTTCTCTACGATGTTTGTGTATAGATGATATACACTAGAGCTTAGAACTTTCCATATGTGGAGCTTAGATCTAAATATGGTCCTTTAATTTAACTCCTATATATTGAATTTGTTTTAAGGTATGAGTAAGGTCTGCGTATATAGTAACCTTTTCAAATCCATGGTGTGTGATAATACTGGGTATTGTTGTCGTTGTCATATATATTGAATTTGTTATATGGAAGACATTTGGAAGTGAAAAACGCTTTAGCCAAATTGACTCTCGAAAACAAGAATTTGCAACTCTTTAGTTATTCTTGTCGAATTAGCATGTAATAATCTAATCTAAAAGCTTAAGTTATTAACGAGAGCGCGATTTATTTACATAATTATGTCTTCACAATAATTCTGACATTTATTTTTTCTCTTAAAAATAGGAGTTATTATAGGTGCAGCAGCTCAAAGGGATGTTTAGCAAGGAAACAAGTAGAACAAAGTTGCACTGAACTTGGGACTTTTATTGTGACTTACACAGCTGAACACAACCATAGTCAGCCAACTCGCAGAAATTCTCTTGCTGGTACTATCAAAACCAAATTTCCAACCTCAAACAACTCCAATAAAAAAGGATGTCCAAAAATAGAGAAAGAAAAATACTCAAGTACCCATGGTTCAACATCAGATTTAGTTTTATCCAAAGCAACTCTTTTGAATATTGAAACCAATATTCAAGAAGAACAATTTCCAGAAATAGAAATCAATCAAGAGAATAGTATGTTTGAAGGAAGTGATGAGAATGAATGTGTTTCAATTGAAGACATGTTTGATGGAGATTTCTTTGCCGGTCTGGAAGATATTCATGATGGATTTAATTCTTCTTTTGGATATAATTCAACATTTCCCTTTTCTAGTTGATGGAATATATGCATTGTTATCTTTTTTTTTTGTAGAGATTAGTTCAATCGGAAAAATAGATGGATAAACGATTAATTAGTTATGTTACTATGTATATGAGCCTTTTATTTTCTTTTAATTTCTTTCTCTCACCCCATCCAGGGATCAAACTTTCGAGTCTCGACTTATTGGAGGTGTCTCGTCAACCGAGTCAAACAGCTCGTCTAGTATTATGGCACATTTCTTTATTTTGAAACAATTAACTTTAAGTCGTTTCCCCCCTTAAATTACGTATTGAGTTAACACAGCCAATGTAAATTAAAACGGAATGAATAATAGTTATATCGACAACAATAACATGCTCAGTGTAATCCCACAAGTTATATAGGGTAAAAATTATATTATGCTAAGTATTTGCATAAGAGAGTTGTTGAGTCCCACATCGACATTGGAGGGGATGAGTGGTCTCCTTATATGGACTTGGACAATCCTCACCTCTTGAGCTAGCTTTTGGGGTTGAGTTAGGCCCAAGGTCCATTTAACATGGTATCAGAGCAGGACCCATCCCGTTTTTCCGATGTTGGGCCCCCATAATTGTCCATGCTCCATATCTCCAGTCCTGGGCGTGAGAGGGGGTGTTGAGTTCCACATCGACATTGCAGGGGATGGGTGGTCTCCTTATATGAACTTGGGCAATCCTCACCTCTTGAGCTAGCTTTTGGGGTTGAGTTAGGCCCAAGGTCCATTTAACAAGAGTGACACGTGGAGCCGAAGGCAGATGACAGCTAAAACCGGAGACAACTGTTCCATTTGTTACGAGAAAGAATGATGCTCATAAAGATGCAATAAATACCTGCCATCCGGTAGCATTTAATAAAAAATATTCTACAACATTTAGTACACTGCCCGTTACAAAGAATTTGTCATTTATGCTCAGCGTTACACATTCTTCAATGACCCTCATAATTGACATTAAAGAATGACATGATCCTAGAACCTTGTTCCCTACGTGCAACTATAAATAGTGAGCTTTGTTATCATTGTAAAGGACACAAGTTTTCAGGAAAACTGACGCTATAATCTATTGGGAAATTACATAAGTTGCCACCCGACCTATGGCCCAAATCCCCCTTACACACTTTCTGTGGACCATAATAACCTTACACACGCAACCTTTCAAAAGTGTGCCTAGTACACACCTCCTTTGACCAGGTCTAAGCGTGTGCAATACAAACTGGACCAAGCGCGTGGACAGTATGTGTAGACAATTTCTGTCTTTAATCAACGGTCAAAAACACATCCCAACGACCCTTTTTAAAATATTAAAAGGGCTTTAACCCATTTCTATCTATACTAGGACCCGGTTTTCATCTTCTTCTTCCTCCTTGAAACCTCTAAATTGAAGAAAATTTTATCTTCTTGAAGCCAAAATTTATTCCTCTTCTTGAAGCTCGAAGCCAATATTACAATCTTCTTCTATTTCTTCCTTCTCTTTTTCGACATAAGGGTTAAATTTCTAGGGCTCAATTTTAAGGTTAGGGAAAATGCATAATGTGAGAAAATTTTGCTATTGTGGTGAAGAAGCTGTGGTGATACAATCATGGAGTGTTGATAATCCGAGTCGTCGATTTTACGGATGTCCATTTTATGAGGTAAATATCAATTATACTTTATAATCGATTTTATGTTCCGTAATAATTTTTTCTCTTCAATTATTCAGAGGGACAGTCGATCGACATGTAATTTCTTTGTGTGGTTTGATCCCCCAACTCCAGAGCACTTGAAAATGGTGATTTTGGGGCTGCTGAAGAAGAAGAGGGCATTTGATGCATTGTTGAAGGAAAATAGAAGCCAAAGAAATTGGAGGAGATTGTGTGTGCTGATTTTAATTGCAATTGTGTTGAAGTTGATTGTGTTAGGTAGTTCTAAAGATTATTATATAATGTAAGAAAATGAATGAAGTTTTTTGGTAAATTTTGTATCCCTTCGTTAGAAATGAATGAAATCTTTTGGCAATTGTTAATGTTGTTTTGTTTGAGTTTGTTGCTGTGTGAGTTGAATGAATTTTTTTGACAATTGTTAATGTTGTTTCGTTTGACTTTGTTGCTGTGTGAGCTGATAGTGCAAATAAAACACACCTCAAATTGTGGATGATAAAACAATGATGAAACATAGTGAAATAGTGGCTGATATACAGCTCAAATGCTGAAATTGTCCAGAAATAACAGCATACAAAAATGACAACACAAATGCTTAACAACATACCAAAATAACAACATTCATACAACACTAAAGAGACGAATCTGTCCAGAAATTATCAAACACTAAAAACATATTTCATCATAGAGTAAAGGTGTTCATTACAGTCACCTAATAGCAGCCTGCCTTTACAAAAATATATACTGACCAGTTTTACAACATACCAAAATAACAACAGGATGCCTTAACAAAATAACAACACTAACAGCAAACCTAAATAGCAGTTTCAAATTAACCTAACAACAGTTCCAAAATAAATTAACAGTGACAATAACAGAATTCAGTAGTTGTTCTTGGATGGCTAGGATGATGAACTTTCTTGACTTAAATTGGATTGGGATGCAACAGTTCTGGAACGAGTTGCAGCAGTTATTTCAAGTTGTCTTCTAGTAATGGTTGGTCTACCATTCCATTTTACACCACTTCTTGGCTTGTATGCACACTCCAGAATATCTGCCGAGGACCTCTTTTCACCACCATGAGAGACCACTCTTGGATTACCTCCACCAGACTGCCAAAACAGAAAATATTTATTAAAGTTGTTAAAGCAAACAAGATATAAAATTAACTTTGAACTACTTACAGAAAAACTTGTGAACCCACTGCTTGATGAAATAGTCCAAACCCAGAACTTCCCCTACCACTACCAGTTCCTCTTCCTCTACCAGCAGCAGTTCCTCTTCCTTTACCAGCAACAACAGGGGCAGAAGTAGTTGGAGTTGAAGCTCTGCCAGCAGTTCTTGTTCCTCTTGCTCTTCCTCTTCCTCTTCCTCTACATCTTTCTCTATATGAAGCATTTGCAGGAGTAGAATCTGCAGGCATTGGTTTCTTAGGGCAGCTCCTCTTGTTGTGTCCATATCCACCACAGTTTGAACATGTCATCTCCATACCCCTTCTTGAAAGCTTTCCAGACTTAGGATGTTCAGTTTCCTCTGTTCTTATCTTCTTCTTTGGTCTGTCAGGCATCTTTTTAATTGGTGGGGGTTCAATTGGTAGTTCATCAATTCAATAAAAGATAGTAAATCCACATCTACATCTAAAGTCAATGTTTGACTACCACCCACATAACGAAGTTACCAGGAACTAACACGCCATCATGGTACCACCTGAGGGTAATGATTTTAAAAGACATTTTTTGCAAACAAACAAGGGACAAATAAATGGACTGCCACATGCAACAACTGAAAATAAAGAACTACAGATGAAATATAAAAGTGGAGACAAAGACAAGAGCATATCACATTGTTCAAAGCAATGCTATTACAATAATTAGTTAAACCCTAACTTTACACACGGTTTGCAAACACAAGACAAACCTTTTTTATAAAAAAACTATCTGTAAAGGCAACAACACGACAACTTCACAGTAATATCGACAATGACAAAATATTCCCCTTTTAAAAAGTCCGATAACCCTAAGAAAAATAGAAGAAATTTCAAAAAAACCCTAGGTTCAACCCACCCACTACTAAAATAAACGGGTAATGCAAGGAGAAGAAAATTACTAACCTATTAACCGCATAAATCCACCGGAAATCCACGATGAAAGCGTAGCTTGAGATGGTCGCCGGAATCGCCTTTACAGTAGCTCCTTCTAGATGTATCGAATTTTGAGTACTGACTTGGGTAAGTTTGGTTTTAACGCTTTTTACCTTATGGGTCGGGTAGGATCAGTTAGGGTCGGGTAGGGTCGGGTTAGTTATTATAAGATAATGGGTTAAAATTAAGTAAAGTCAAACGCGCGACATACACGGATGTCTTATTAACAGGAACTGGTCAAAGGAGGTGTGTACTGGATACACTTTAGAAATGTTGCTTGTGTAAGGTTATTATCATCCACAGAAAGTGTGTAAGGGCGATTTGAGCCAAAGGTTGGGTGGTAAACTATGTATTTAGCCTAATCTATTCAAAGCCTTACACAATTTTACCTTCTTACTTTTTGATTTCATTACTGTTACTCCCGGAATTACTGTTTATGCTATTTCATCTCGATCTCAAGGCTATGTAATGCATATTTCTTCAATTCTTATCATTTTAGGATCAAGTTAGTTTACTCATCTAGAAACCACGTATAAATTCGACTGTATCATTTTACGGGTAAAGAGTTTGGCGTCCACTGTATGGCCTAGACACTCGTGTAATTAAGTTGATACTTGCCTCTTTTAATAACGTGTTTTGGTTATTTGTTCTTAGCAAAAAAAAATGGTAGACATTGGTGTTAATAACACACATAATCTTGAGGCCCAAGGAGACCAGCCTCAACACGAGGACTCAATCAGTAACACCCGCAACGAGGGAAGCGATGCTACGCTGGTCCACGGCAGGCGGTACCCCCGATATGTTCGAGGGGCGACTCCCGATGATGCTGAAGAAGAGCATGTTGTTGTAGCGGTAAGGGTCCTACAAGAGCAACAAGAGGTCATTCCAGGTCATCTCACACGACAGGATAAGGTTATGACATAAATAAAGCAGGCGTTGTCGCGGGCTTCCAATAATGTAAATGCACGAGGTCCAGTCCCTCCTGGCGCTCTCGTAAATCAAACAACGCAGAGGGTCTACGACAATACCCCAAGGGGAAAGGTCGGCTCTAATGGGGCCGAAGGGAGTGGTTCTGGTCACAACAACGAGAGGGATCCCTACAAAAGAGAGATCCTTCGGTTTATGAGGGAAGTGAAGGCCCGCATAGGCCAAACCTCGGGTGCACCATCAGTGCTGAAAGGGACATACTCAAATAATTATACTTAGTTGTCGTAAACCAAGCGCGACACCAGAATTGATCCTGAAGCGGTTCAAAATGCCCGATGTACGGAAATATGATGGAGCTTCGAATCCTCATGAGCATATTACCACATATACAACGGCCGTGAAGGGGAACGATGTATCTCCCTACTAGATGAATCTTTTTTGCTGAATAAATTCAGAGAGATTCTTAGGAGGGGAGCCCTGGCGTGGTATTCTCTATTACCCGAGCATTCCATAGATTCTTTTGAGATGCTCGTAGATTCTTTTATTAAGGCCTATGCCGAGGCCATAAAGGTGCATGTCAAAAAGGCCGACATATTCAGAATTGGCACAAGGAGAGTCCGAGTTGCTGCGGGAATTCATCACCCGGTTCGAATTGGAGAGGATGTTGCTACTGCTCGTTACAAAGAATTTGTCATTTATGCTCACCGTTACAGATTCTTCAATGGACTTTATAATTGACATTAACGAAGGGCATGATCCTAGGACCTTGTTCCCTAGGTGAAACTATAAATAATGAGCTATGTTATCATTGTAAAGGACCCGAATTTTATAATCTATTCAAAGCTTTACACAATTTCACCTTCTTACTTTTTGATTTCATTATTGTGATGCCCGGAAGCCTTGCTCCCGGAATTACTGTTTTGCTATTTCATCTCGATCTCAAGGCTAATTATTGCATATTTTTTCAATTCTTTTTTCATTTCAGTATTGAATTAATTCACTTTTCCAGAAACAACGTATAAATTCAATTGTACCTTTTTCCGGGTAAACACAAGTGGGGCCTGAGAAGGGTAGATTGTATACAAATTTTCCCCTTTCCTTTAAAAAGGCAGAGAAGCTGTTTCAGGAAGACCCTCGGCTCAGAAAGGGGGGGGGGGGGGGGAGGGGAGGGGAGGGGCAATAACATGTAATAGTAGTTATATCAGAGAAAATAATTTGATGTGAATTGATATAAATTTTAGAAGGGATTGATAAGAAATGGGAAGAAATACAAAGCATGGAAATTGAAGTAACAAGCCTTTTCCTATAGTTCAATTTTATCAGAGTGCTTTAAATAGTTAATTTGGTCTATGCAGAAACAATGTTCAATGTATTTACTTTTAGGGTGTGTTTGGTATGTTGGAAAATATTTTTCAATTTTTTCATGTTTGGCTGCCTTAAATGTTTTGAAAACATTTTCCTCCAACTCCGTTATAGCTTCGTTCATGCGCCAACCAGATAAGGAAGAGTTTTGATCACCATGTGGGTAATCTCTATTAGGGTTTCCGTTTCATGTACACTAAAAAGGAAGGAAGACTAGTGCGACTATAGTAATGCCAAACATACGAGCAAAGGACTCTACCTACCCTATACCGACGAATGAAAGAAGCTCATCGCGGATGATATGACAAGCGATATCGGTTCCATTCTTGCTCTTCCTATTCCATACCATAAACAAACACCTTTGATTCATCGACATTAGCGCTAGAGGCTCTACCCCCACCCACTAGCCTTTTATGGAGTTAGAGGACCAAGAGAAAAAGTCCCCGATATAATAAAGAAAATAAGAAGAGTTCCAAACCATTGAAACAGAAAGCACTAAAGACTGTCACAGCGTGGCAGAAATGATCACCGTCAAGCACAAAATTCAAAGCTGGAATTTTTCTACTCTTGTTAGCTGGGACATAGCATCCTATCTTGTTGATTCTCCTTTCTCACCGCTTTGAGCTATCGCTTTCAGGGTGGATACGCAAGAAATTCACTATGAAAATTGACATGACACAATCCCTAAGAGTATGATGTGCCCGTCCTTGCTTCTCTTGATCCCCCCACCTCCCGTAGAGGCGAGTCAATATCAATATCTATACCAGAGATTGATTTTAGCTTTATCTTTTCAGAGACATGAGAATTTCTTCTGTACTTATAAGAATGCTACTTAGGGAGAAGAATCTCTTGACTCAGGAGAATTTGGATTTATTCTTTCTGTGTACCACATCCGCTTATGTTAAAGCATTCGCCCATTCCTCAGAAAGGAAATGCTACTTAGGGATCAAAAAAGAAAGTTGGTGCCTCGTCCGAAAGACTTGGTTCGTAAAGTAGAGGCCTTTCCCCAAGATATTAGTTTCAAGCTCCTGCGGGTGACTCTTTGTCTTACAACACGGCATAATATTTGATCGAGTGAACTTTCCTTTTTCCTACTCCCACTTAGAGAAGGGAAGTGCTAAAGGGCTGGCATTCTTGACTGAAAGGAGAGGAAAGCTTCTTCACTTTCGGCACGGGCACGGACTTCGCGATCTCTGGGTCGCTGAGGTTCCTTTTCTTCCGCCTCTTAAGATCCGCAATCTCTATGATTTGATCCATCGTGTATCGTCCCCATACTCCTTTGATCTCCTTTTATCCTGATGTAAGAAAGTGACACATACTTGGCCAGTTTATTTCAAACTTGACAGTCAACCTCCCCGCTAATTCCGTAAATATGCCTTGGATGAGCCTCAGCCGTGTACCTGGAAGCACTTTTGTTTTCAACCGCCAGATGGTAAAGGAAGGCCTCATCCCTCATTTCTATCACAATCACAATAGTCGTACAGTCGAATAGATGAGTTAGACGCGGGATAAAGGTCGAACTATCAAAGAGGTGCGCTACCAAAGAATTAGGAGTTATAACATTCATAAAGAAAGTAAAAATCAATATAGGAACTTCAACTACGAAATAATAAGAATAAGAATTGCTTAAGTAAGGTAGTCGCTTCTTTTTTCGGTATACCGCTCTCCGAGCAGAGCGAATAAACATAAATCTTTCTGAATATCATGAATATCCTTCGCTCCTTAGCTCCTCATCTTCTTATTTATGAGCCAAATCTTACTTCGACGTTTTCAATTTCTCATAGAATCTCCGGAGCTTTCCTAGCCACTATTCTTTTCTCTTTTATATTCTTTGTCTGAAAATTGGTTTGATCTGCTTCACCTATCAGAATTTCTGCCAATTTTTCTTTTATTCATCAAAGCTCATCCAAATCTCCGTCGACATTACTCCTTAGCCCTGTCCTATCATCTATATAATGGAGTTCGTCATTTATTGACGGATTTTTCGGGATTTTTCTTTCTTAGAATTGGAAGAAGGAAGAAGGAAGGGTTTAGAGGGGGATGAGAATGCAAATTTTGATGCCTTGTGCCGTATGATAAGGAAGAGAGTTTTTACAAAACCCTTAGAGCTTGTTGAGAAAGTAGCTTTTAAGATGGACTTCCTATGGAAAATAGTAAAGTTTAATGCGATAATAAAGGCCTTAGGTAATAGAATCTTTTTCCCCGTCTACAGATGCTTTTGAAAAAAGCTTTTGATTTGGCTTGTCTAATTGATTCGCACGTAATCTGACAGCTTCATACGTGGGATTTATTTCACTAAGGAAAGTCAAGAGAAAAGATGGTAGCTATTCTAGTAAGTCTTATGTGGAGGAGTAGCACTAGGCTAGTAAATTATTACACTAGTCTCGATTCCTCAAGGCTGTACAAGCTGTAATAGTAGTAGAAAAACCTCCCGTTCCGAGTTGGCTTAAGCCATGCCTTTACTAAAGAATTGGAGGAAAATGATTTCACTATGAAGAGACGAAAAAATATTTTTTAAACTCTTTTTTAACCTTCCCCACCCTATTTTCCATCACCACCAACCCACCCCACACTACCACCCATCCACTCCACCTCACCCTTTGCCCTAACCCCAACCCTAAATAGAAATATTATTAGTGATACTTTCTTTTTATGTTATAGACAAAGAATTTTTTCTTTCATTGCAACAAATGAGTATTTTTCTTTTAATGATATAATTTTTTTTTTCATTTTAACCAAAAAAGTACTTTTTTCATGATGTAAAAAATTTATATTCTTTCCTTTCAACAAAATGATGTAGTAAAACGTATTTTTTTTCATTTCAACAATAAAAAGTATTTCCTTGCATGACGTAGAAAAAATATTTTCTTCCATTTCAACAAAATAAGTATTTTTTTCATGATGTAGAAAAAATATTTTCTTTCATTTCAACAAAATAAGTACTTTATTTTCATGTTGTAGAAAGAGTACTTTCTTTTTGAACAAAAAAAGAGTATTTTTATTTTAGGTATGGAGCACAAATTTTTTAACGTTATTTTTGCATAAAAATGTAATGTAACACATACTTCTATGGGTTTGTGTAAATTTTTAGAAGAATAATTGAATTCTGGAAGAAAATAGAGTCAAGAAAACGTTGGGTATTTGGGTACTTTATTTTCATATTGTAGAAAGAGTACTTTCTTTTTGAACAAAAAAAGAGTATTTTTATTTTAGGTATGGAGCACAAATTTAAAAAGAGTATTTTTATTTTAGGTATGTAGCACAAATTTTAACGTTATTTTTGCATAAAATGTAATGCAACACATTAATTTCTATGGGTTTGTGTAAATTTTAAGAAGAATAATTGAATTCTTGAAAAAAATAGAGTCCTGAAAACGTTGAGTATTTAGGGAGGAGGGGGGAGGGGGGGGGGGGG
>ML253377.1:38303-70448 GCA_005239495.1 Nicotiana undulata
CAAACGACCTCAGAATGCGGATTTTATGGCTCGGATAGCTTTGTTAGGTGATTTGGGATTTAGGAGTGTGTTTGAATATTTTTGTGATGCCCGGTGTAGAATTAGGCTTGAATTGGCGAAAGTTAGTTTTTGGCGATTTCCGGTCGGCAGTGGAAAATAGGCTATCGGGGTAAGAATGGAATTCCGAAAGTTGGAACAGGTTCGTAGTTTCATTTTGGATATGTCTGCAAAATTTCAAGTCAACCGGAGGTGTTTTGGATAGTTCCGGCATCGTTGGTGGAATTTAGAAATTTCAAAGTCCATAGGCTTGAATTTGATGTGATTTTGGTGTTTTCGTGTTGTTTTTTGTATTTCAAGGGCTCGACTAAGTTTGAATGATCATTTAGGATGTGTTGGTATGTTTGGTTGGGGTCCTGAGGGGCTCGGGATTGATTTCGGATGGTTAACGGACATTTTTAGACCTTAGAGAATTGTTGGTTTTGCTGGTGTTTCTGCAGAAGGATTTTTCCTTATTCGTTCATGGAGGGGGTCTCGCGTTCGCATAGGGGAATTTGGGGAGCTGGGTAATTTCTTCTGTGTGTTCGTGGTCCAGGGGTGCGAACGCGTAGGTTTGAGCGGGGTGTTCATCGCGAACGCGGGGGAGAAGGTGCGTTCGCGTAGGGTTAGAGCTATCTGAGGGATCCCATGCCATTTGGTCTATGCGTTCGCGGGCCTGGGGTGCGTTCGCGGGCCTGGGGTGCGTTCGCGGCCTTGTAGCCGCATTCGCGAAGAGGAAAATGGGGTTATGGGAATTTTTTCTATGCGAACGCGGTCGTTTTGATGCGTTCGCGATGAGTAAAAATCTGGGCAGTATAAATTAACCCCATCTGCAACCCTTGCCCACTTTTCCACCATTTTTGAACGGGAATAGAGCTTTTGGAGCGATTTTGAAGAGGGAAAACTATTGTTCTTCATTGAGGTAAGGATTTTGGACCCCATAACTCGATTATTATGTGATTAAGGACCAAATTAACGGTGTTTAATTAAGAAAAATTAGTGGAAAAAGTTAAGATTAGGGCTTGAGTTTAAGAGACCTTCTAGGGGTGATTTGAACTCCGATTTTAGAGTTCTTTATATGTACAGACTCGTGAGATGATGAGGAACATTTTGGTATAAAGTTTGTCGAGTTCCGAGACGTGGGCCTAGGGGTCGAGTTTTGACTAATTTCGGGTTTTGTGCGTAAGGTTGATATTTTTCGATTGGGTTTTACTCCCTTAGCATATTTTGATGTAATGAATCTGAAATTGATAGATTTGGAGCACTCGGGAGTTGATTCGAGGGGAAAACGTGTTGCGGAGTAGCTTTTCATACTAGTTTGAGGTAAGTAATGTCTTTAAATCCTGTCCAGAGGGTATGAAATCCCGAACTTTACATCCTTTCACGGTTTTGGGGTGACGCACACACTGGATGACGAGTGTGGGGCGTGCACGGATTGGAAATTTGGAAAATTGACCCTTTCTAGGCAACTATTGAGTTGCGAAACCGCTTTTAAAGCCTGTGATTTATAGTATTTATATGTTTTGATATATTTGGGTTGTAAGCCATGTCTGAGGCCTAGTGCTGATATGTTTAACCCCTTGGGGGCTATTTTCCTGATATTCCTCACTTATTATGCTATGATATTACACTCAGTATTCCTTGATAAATTCTTTTGACACTCTGAGTTACTGATATTATTTCTTGAAATGAAATACTATTTTGGGTCGAGAACCCTGTATATTTATGGCCTGAGTGGCATGTTGAGAGTGTCTGACTGAGTGAGGCTGAGAGCCTATCTTGTGAGGATATTTATGATATGAGAGAGGTCGAGTGCCTGAGAGATGATTTATACCATGATTTGTCTTGTTTATAGCGCTTGGGCTGTAGGAGCCCCCCGGTGTCTGTACACCCCCAGTGAGCGCAGGTACCTACTGAGTGCGAGTGCCGAGTGATGAGTGACTGTTACTGAGGGATGGTGAGGTGCTGAGTGATGAAATATGAGTGATGATATGGCCCGAGGGGCGGATTTATAATGATATTTTGCTGAGTTTTGATTATGATTCATTTCATCTTTTACACTGATATTTTGGGAGTTTTACCGAGTACATTTGAAAATCTACCTACTAAAAGGATTTTATTTGAAAATGGTTTCCATACTCATGTATTAAATATGCATTTCACTTAGACACTGTGTTTTACTATTTGTGAATTGGTGTATTTGTGTTGTGTGTTTCGTATACGTCATACTTGATTTATTTTCATTACTATTGAGTTGGCATACTCACCATTAATCTTTGCATCTCTGTGTGCAAATCCAGGTACTGGTTCGAAGCAGTAGCTATTCGAGTCCATTATCGTCAGCTTCGGGATCTCGAGGTAGCTGTCTAGCGTCCGCAACTCCTTAATTTCCCTTCCTTTATTAGCGTTTAGTATTTAGTCTTTATTTCGTAGACTCTGTATTGTGACATTAACAATATTAGTCCCACTCTTAGATGCTCGTGATTAGTTGACTCCGGTTCCGAGGAATAACCTAGATTGTGGATTTTATTATGCTTGTTAATGACTTAGAAGATTTTATGCTTATTCTTATTGAGTTTTGAGAAATTATGTTAAATAAACGTGTTATGATAAAATAGTGGCTAGCCTAGTTCCACGATAGGAGCCATCACGATCCGTTAGGATTTGGGGTCATGACACGCCAGGAGTTAGAGTCAATAATTTCTACGTCACTTTATCTTTACCTTGTACTTTAATTATGCAAAATACATGGAATATTCTTACTATGATTATGAGTAGCTAAATTCATAGTCTAAGATTTTGATGGAACCTATTGATGGATGATTTTTCTTGTTACGTTAATATAAATTTGCCGTAGTATTTTCTCTATTTGTTCAACTATATTATTCTTGTAGTTGATTGAAGGGTCCTCAAATAGCTGTGCCTATTTAGTATGTATTACTCGGGAGAGAGTGCATATTTAGGTAGTTGTTGAATAATATCACTCCTAGCGTATATGAGGGATCAATACGAAGGGTTTAAATGTGAGATTAGGGATAACGAAACCTTGGTGCGATCTGCGTGAGCTGTACTTAATGCCAACTAGCGTAATTTGGGGAAATATGTCTAGTAAATTGTGGTAATTACTCACGAGAGAGTTACGACAGTTAGAGTTCTCATGGTCGATAAAGAAGACTTAGGCAAATTTGTAGAAAACATAGCGGAAAAGATTCTAACAATAGGGGAAATCACAACCTTAGATCATTCAAATTCTTGTTTACAACATGTTCGTAGTTAGTTATTAATTATTTCATTTTCATTAAGTGATATTTTGTTAATAAAAATCCAAATTGTTACTTAAATATTTCTGGAGATTGATTGCGTGAATTTGTACGATTCTAGTAGTTGTGTTTGATAGGTTAATTCCCTTTGGTATTCGACTCCGGATTTATTAGCCCGAATATATTTGCAACGACCGCTAAATCCTTTTTATAAGGCATAGTTGGGGGTGATCAAATTTTGGCGTCGTTGCCGGAGAGTTAACGGTGTTATTAATTGCAGCTAAAAGAAATGCTAGAATTCTTAGTGTAGTCAATTTTCTTCATTATAAACCAAATACAATGAAATTTTAACGTTTGTAGTCTTGGGTGTTATAGGTGCATGCCTAGGAACTCCTCAAGAACTAATGAATTGCTTGAAGCGTTATCAGATCGTGAGAAAGTTTTCAAGGCACTAAATCGTGCAAACAAGAAAAGCAAACAACAATAAAACTTGACAGAACAAATCGAACCAGACATGGATGACGGAATAGAAAATCCAATCAACAACACAAACAATGCAAATGAACTAAACAATTAGGGTGTGGTGCCTCTTGTACCAGAAGCAGCATTATATGATTGAGCACAACCCACCGCCGACAATCTAGAAACCGCAATTGCAGTCCTTCAAATACAAGCGGGATTATTTCAAATCACAAACAACATGCTACATCTGTTGCAGAACAAGGGACTGTTCTCAGGGTCACACATTGAAGATCCTCACCAGCATCTGAAGAATTTCCTGTCGATATGTTTCACGCAAAGGCAACCTAACGTGACACCGGACGCAATAAAGATGTTGTTGTTCCCATTCTCAATGACAGGAGAAGCTCAGACTTGGCTTAATTCACTCCCCATAAACTCCATCACTACTTGGGAAGAATTAGTCGAGCAATTTTCGAACAAATTCTACCCACCCAATAAAACTGCCCAACAGATTGATGATATATTAAGCTACAAGCAGAAACCAACAGAATCACTACAAGAAATGTGGGAGAGGTTCAGGGGTATGCTGGTTAAGTGTCCACATCATGGCATTCCAGATCAGATGTTGGGGCAGAGATTCTACATGGGACTGGCTGACAACTTAAAGGCCAATGTTGATGCTTTAGCAGGTGGATCATTTTTTAGTAAAACATTCGGAGAATGCAAGATCCTACTTGATAAGATGGCCCAAAACTCAAGATGGATGACAAAAGTCTCTACGATCACTCCGGTAGTTCACTCAGTGGCTTTGGACCCAAACAACTCCATAGCTGAGAATGTGGCCACTCTAATGACACAAATGAGTATCCTCACCAAAAAGATTGATGAATCAGGCCAGAAGCAGCAGGTTCACATAGTTGACGCAACTAATGGGGGCGTATGTACACCATGTATTAACCAACCCTATGTTTGCTCGTGAAGTGCGGAAGGTGACAACCAACAATATCAGGAAGATATGAATTATGTAGCCAACTATGGGGGACAGAGGCAAGGTGGTCAGAATTGGGGTCAACAGAATCAACAATATAGACCAGCGCAACAACAGTACAATAACAACAACAATCCTGGAGCTATGCGGCCACTGGGTCAAGTTATGACTTACCAAAGGCAACAGGGCTACATCCAGCAAAATCAGGAGCTGACTTATCAACAACCTCAACAACAACAGATTATGAGACAAGATGATGGGTTTACTAAACTTAAGGGAATGCTGGACATCAACAGCACAATGCTGCAACAATTGATTGGGTCCACGGGAAAATTGCAACAGAGAGTATACTCGCATGAATCAACGATAAAGGGTATTGAGATTCAATTAGGACAGATTTCTATGTCTCTAAACAATCGTCCCCAAGGACTACCTACGAACCTTCTACCCTAATCTTTGACTTCCACACCCTCTTGTCTAGGTCCATGTCCTCAATCAGATCTAGCTGTATCATGTCCCGCCTAATAATATCTCCCCAAAACTTCTTAGGATGTCAAGATTTTATTCATCCATTCTCTTTATAACCATTTTTGGAAATATCGATAGAGTTTTGAAAGAGTGCGGGCAAGGAAAGCTTGGACTGAATCACTAGGTTATTTAATGTCATTTTTAGAACGAAGAAGATGCCCGAAGAGTGGAGATGGAGCACGATGGTTCCTGTATACAAGAACAAGGTTGATATCCAAAATTGCAATAACTATCGGCGTATCAAACTGCTTAGCCATACTATGAAAGTCTAGGAGAGAGTGGTAGAGCTAAGGGTAAAGTGGAGTGTGTCTATTTCCGAGAACCAGTTTGGGTTTATGCCGGGGCGTTCGACTATAGAAGCCATCCACCTTGTTAGGAGATTGATTGAGCGGTATATGGAGAGAAAGAAGGACTTGCATATGGTGTTTGTCGACTTAGAAAAGGCGTAGGATAAAGTTCTGAGGGAGGTTTTGTGGAGATGTTTGGAGGCTAGAGGTGTACCAGTTCCCTACGTTAGGTTGATTAAGGACACGCATGATGGAGTAAGGACCCGAGTGAGGACGGTGGGTGGGGGCTCGGACCATTTTTCGATTATGATGGGGTTGCATCAGGGGTCAGCGCTCAACCCTTTTTTATTTGCTATAATGAGGGATATAATGACGCGCCGTGGTGTATGCTATTTGCAGATGATATTGTATTGATTGACGAGACTCAAGACAGTGTGAATGCGCAATTAGAGGTATATGTAGACCCTGGAATCTAAAGGTTTCAAGTTGAGTCGGACCAAGACAGAATACTTGGAGTGTAAATTCAGTGGCGAGACTCAAAGAGGGGAAGGGGACAAGAGTCTGGACTCGCATGTCATTCCTAGGAGATGGAGTTTTAAGTACCTTGGGTCTATTATTTAGGGGGATGGAGATATTGATGAAGATGTCACACACTGTATTGGGGCGGGATGTATGAAATGGAGACTCGCTTCCGGTGTTTTGTGTGACAAGCAGGTGAAACCGAAACTTAATGGTAAGTGTTGGCCCAAGAAAGGAAATAGTTTTGAAGATTGACAAAGGAACTCCGAGATGAACCAGGTCCATCACAGGTGACATAGACCACCAGAGTCAAAGGCACATGAGATGCACATGCAGGAGATAAATGTATTCTGATACAATTGAGATATCTTCTGATCGAAAAGATTGCAAAAATGAAATTGGAGAAGGACTCCTTATTCAATAAGAACAGAATCAAAGATAAGGAAGGATTTAGGAGTTGAGTTTGACTAGAACTCTTTCACCATGGAAGAGTTGGATTAGGATTCTAGTTAATTCCTTATCTACTCACTCTTATAAATTGCAGATTTTTCTTATGATATGTAGACGCATAAAAGCAAAAATTTATCAAGAATTGAGAGCAAAATTCGTGAAGAAATTTTGCAAGCAGTTCGAGCCAAATTGAAGAGTGCGAATCTGGAGCTACAGATCAGCTAGAAGAACCAGTTTCATCGTTGATGTATTGAGTCTAGTTGATTGTAGTAAGTATTTCAATATTGTATCTTATCAGTTTTCTTAGGAGCAAATTGTAATAGGTACACATTGTTCAAGTTAGAGTTAACTTGAAGCTTGTAGAAATTAGCTAGATGCTAGTTGATACAAAGGGATTAGAGTTAGTCCTAGGATTACAAAAGAGTTTATTTTGTAAGTCCGTTTGGCTCAGAGTTTTTAGTGAAGAGTTTGAGAAAATCCTACTGAGGAGTAGGTCGTGGTTTTTTCACCTTTTGAGCCAGGTGTTTTTCACGTAAAAATATCTGTGTTTTTACTTTACTGCTTTTATTATTCCGCAACAGTAGAAGTTGGAACACAAAGAAGAACCATGCTCTTCTTGTGAGACAGCACTCGAAAATTGGGTACCACACATTTAACCTTTATTCGTGTGTGGTATTGAAGTCTAAAACATCAATTGGTATCACAACGGGTTATCCTTGAAGAGGCTAACACCTTAGGAAAAAATTAAGATGAGTGCACCACCTGGGAACTGGGAAGGACAATCAACTATTAGGCCTCCACTTTTCAATGGCCAGTATTACTCCTGGTGGAAGAATAGGATGAAGGATCACTTAATTGGAGAAGACTATGAACTATGGGACATAGTCACTGACGGTCCTTTAGCCACCATGAAGAAGACTGCTGAAGGAGTAGATGTGCCAAAGACTAGAGCTGACTGCACTGCTGAGGATTTGAGAAAGTGGGAGAAAAATGCTAAGGCCAAGAAGTGCCTTGTGTGTGGACTCAGTCCAGATGAGTATAGCAGAATTCAAAGTTGTACCACTACCAAAGAAATTTGGGACACTTTGCAAGTGACTCATGAAGGAACACCTCAAGTGAAGAGGTTAAGAGGAACTCTACTATATTCTCAATATGAGAATTTCACCATAAAGGAAGAAGAGACTATCCAAGAGATGTATACAAGGTTCACAACCTTGACTAATGAACTAAAGTCTCTTGGAAGAGTCATTCTTGAAGAGGACAGGGTTGAGAAGATCCTAACAAGGGTCTTGTCAATTTCCTGGGAAAGCAGAATCACTGTTATCCAGGAATCCAAAAGTATGGCAACCCTGAGATTGGATGAGCTGATTGAAACCTCACTGCCTATGAACTCAGAAGGCAGACAATGAAGATGGATGGACCAAAGAAAGAGAGGAATCTAGCACTAAGAATCACTGAGGGAGCAGATTTGGAGGAATATGAGTTGGCCACCATTACCAAAGAATTCAGAAACTTTCTCATGAGGAAGAAGGGTATCTCTAGAGGAGGAAACTACAACAAAGAAAAAGCTCCAGAAAGGCCAACCAACGAGGGATGCTACAAATGTGGTAAGACTGACCATCTCATCAAAAATTGTCCCCAGTGGAAAGTAGAATGGAAAAAGGAGAGATATGAAAGAAGGAACAGGAAGAAGGAACTGGTCCAACCCAAGAAGACCACAACACAGGCTATGGTCGCTGCTTGGGGGGGAAAGTTCAGATAAGGAATCAGAATATGGGGAGACTGAAGATCAAGCACTCATGGCAATTGGAGAATCTGATGAAGACCACAGGTAAGCATTTCCCATCTTAAAAACAAAATAAAGTTCCTATTTAAGGAAAAACTCTCTAAGTTGCTGTCACACCTCCTTTTTCACCGGTTAGGGCAATAAGGGAATTTTTCCACTTTAAGTGACATTATTCGATTTTGGGATTTATTTTATTTTTATTCAGAGTCGCCACCCTGATTTTTTATGGTGTTTTGAGACACCATTTATTTATTAAAAATCCCAAACCCGAGGAATTTTGACTCTGTTTAAATTGTCTGCGAACCAAAAATCCGGATAAGGAATTCTGTTAACCCGGGAGAAGGTGTTAGGCATTCCCGAGCTCCGTGGTTCTAGCACGGTCGCTTAATGATTTATACTTGACCTAAATTGTTTAATTACTGATTTTAATACCTATGTGCATTTACATTTTCACCGCTTTTAGTTATTTGATTTATTTAAAGAACTTACCTTAATGCGAGTTACGCGTACGTATACTTGTTTAGTTTTGATGCGTCACAAATCATATCACGCGTGCGTGTACACAATTCACGACACTTAGTTTATTTAAGAAAACTTAGTCAAAGTCGCATGACTGCGTACCTTGAATTTATTTGAGAAAAATAATAATCACGTCACGCGAACGTGTACGCAATCCCGAAGCATTCTACTAGCGGTTCTTAATTTGACCTAGAATATAAGAGCAACAAAATTATTAAACCCGACCTCAAAATATACGCCAGGAGTCCAAATTCACTTTTTCCTAACTCACAATCTGAGATTTTCTTTGAATTCTATGCCCATGGAGAATTTTGAATTTAGAACAATTATCCATATATATGACGTGCAGTCACCTTAATTCTAAAATGGATAAAACTAACTAATCCATGTTTGTACCTAAAATCAAATGAAGACTCAACAAAATGAATTAAGTCAAAAAAAAAGAAGAAAATCTTAGACAAAGAATGAAACGGCAACAATTATACACCAATCAAAATCATCAAAGATGGACAACAGGAATACAAAAAGAACATTTAGACGTCATAGTAAGAAATGGACCTTCGACTGAATTTAAACTTCAAATGCTTGGACAGCTCTGAAGCTCACAAGCAACAGATCGCGAACAGAACCTCGGCAGGCGATGGACTGGCCAAATTTTGCCGAAGAAACTCAGATCTCTCCGACGAACTCTAACTTGACGAACCAAAAATAAACTGGCTTGAACCAGCAACGAAGACGACCAAGGAAGTTAAGAAATTTTTTGATGTATTTCTTGTTGGAATTAGGACTGTCTTTATTTTGTACAAGAAGATGGCGGGGTCACTGTTTATGGCATTTTCCGTCCAGATCCGTCACCGGACTGTTAGCGACGATACGGGGTTCAGGGGTGACGGACGGCTGCTCGTTTTTGGTGTAAGGGGGATGGCGGCTGTAGATTAGGGAGTGTCGGCGACTGTGTGTGTTGGAGGGTATGGATTTTTGGCGAATCAGATTCTTTTTTTGGCGATGGGGACGACTAAACTCTTTTTTTGTGTGTGGAAACAGCTGATTTTGGGGAGGGGGTTCCCTTTTCTTAGTCTTTTTAGGTCTATATATATATATATATATATATATATATATATATCTAATTAGGTCTAGTCTCTACGGTAAGGTTTTGGGGGAAGTGCACGGTCAGCCACTAAGAGAAGCTGTCTTTATTTTAAAGCAACTGTTTAAAATGTCTTTAGTCTTTAGCTACTGCTTTAATAAACTTTAACTGCCTAGACGAAAATACCCTTATGCTCATGTCCTTAACTTTTGAACTAAACTTCAGGATTTAAGGACTTCAGGACTACATGTCCTTAACTTTTGAACTAAACTTCAGGACTTCAGGACTACATGTCCTTAACTTTTGAACTAAACTTCAGGACTTAAGGACTTAAGGACTACATGTCCTTAACTTTTGAACTAACTTCAGGACTTAAGGACTTCAGGACTACATGTCCTTAAAATTTGAACTAAACTTAAGGACTTCAGGACTACATGTCCTTAACTTTTGAACTAAACTTCAGGACTTCAGAACTACATGTCCTTAACTTTTGAACTAAACTTCAGGACTTCAGGTCTACATGTCCTTAACTTTTGAACTTGGAACTCAAATTTCGGGACAAAGCGTCCTTAACTTTTGAACTTGTCCTTAACTTTTGATCTTGTAACTGTAAGTTAAGGACTGCATGTCCTTAACTTTTGAACTTGGAACTCAAACTTTGGGACCAAGCATCCTTAACTTTTGAACTTGTAATTTAACAAGAATTTTTTTTTCATACCAAATGTATACAGTTGAATTATTAAATGAATTCAGATATTCTTGAAACTTGTAAAAAATTGTATAACATCAATTAGTAATATATTGGCGTCAAACATTAATTTTAGGATATTAAAATTAGAAAGAAATAGAAAGAAATATGGCAGAAATAAAATCTTTACTAGTTATTGTGATTGCCAGAGTATTAGTCAAATATGAGAATGTTGGTCAGAGTATGAGTCAAGTCTTTCCATTACAAAAATGAGCTTAGACTTTGATGATTTGAGGAGAAACCCTGATGCGTCCGTCAATCCAACAGATGAGAAAGAGTTTAGTTGCACAGTTCTTCTCCTGAAAGAGATAGAAGAAAGGGTAACACAGTCTTTTCATATTAATTTTAATAGACTAGTGGCTACTATTGCTAAGCATTGAAAATGCTGGATAAAAAGTAAATACCACTTTAAAAAGTGGCTACCCCACACAATTTTTACTAAGGTTTTGGGTGTTTTAGGTAATGGGTATTTGGGTAGTGGGCTAGGACGGTATGGGCTCGGGTAATTTAGGCCCTGAAATTGGGTAAATTTGAAACAAGGGCAAATTTTATCTTTCAAAAATAGTCACCGTACTACTAATTAATTTATTTTTTATCAAAACGACCTAATTAATATTTTAACTAATTAAATAAAGTAATTGATTAAGCTAATGTATATTTTTTGTGACTTTTATATATTAATCTATCAATTAAAGGGTGATTAATTTTTAAAAATGCGAATTAAACCTAAGATTACATGAAATGAAGAATGTGACAATTTTTATGATTTTTCTATGATTTAAAATATTAAACATGCATGAAATGCAACTAAATAAAGAAAAGTTCCTAAAATTCATTAAAAGTTATTTTTTGATTATTTTTAGGAGTAATTTTCATGCGGGGCAAAAATTGGATGTTCATAGTTGCTACTTGATTTCATAGATGATTCTGAGGAAACATCCAAAGAGAATGATCAACTCTCTAAAGAATGTGCAATGCTAAAAGCAAAGTGCATGAACCTGGAAATCAGAGTCAATGAATCTGAAAAGAAAAACACTGTCATGTTGAACCAGGTTCATCCACTTGAGACTGAGATTCTAGAATTAAAATCTGAAAACTTAAAACTGAGATTAAGATCCAGTAAAAAGGTTGTTGATCATTCTCATGTCATGTTAGAAGAAAATTTGGGAAAACTAAAAGATAAAATGTACGCCAAGGATGAACAGATAAGATCACTCAAAGAAGAGCTTGGCAAAGTCAAACATGAATTAGATAGAACCTGTAAATGGAATAAATCCTCTGATGCCTTAAAATGGCTTCAAGAGAATCACAGTAGAAACCGGAGAGGGCTTGGTTTTGGGATTCAATTGCCCAAGTGGGATCCCAAAAGCAAGTATCTCTCTCTTCCTGAAAATAAAATTTGCACCCACTGTGGTAAGACCAGCCACTTCAAATATGAGTGTACTGCAAAAGAGCAGGCCAGTCGAAAAAATGAGAGGTTTGTCAACAAGAAAAATTGGCTACCAAATTGGGCGAAGAAAAAATTGATTCATCCATTCTCTCATAAGAAAGGACCCAAACTAGTTTGGGTTCTTAAGACTAACCCCTGATTTTCTTTTGTATATTCAAGTGAAAGGTAGTAGCCAAATATGGTACATGAATAGTGGCTGCTCAAAACACATGACTGGCAACAAGGACTAGTTCCTTTCACTTGAGGACCTCAAATGAGGAAATGTCTCCTTTGGAAATAGAAAGAAAGGTAAAATCATTGGGGTTGGTAATGAACAAGATGATTAAGAAATTGGGCTGGTCAGAAACTCAGTCCAAACTAAAGCAACACTAGAGGAAGGAACAAGTGATGGAACATGTTCATCCATCCCAGGCAACATGATAGGGGGAATAGAACAAAATAATTCCCAAACTTCGTTGGAACCTGTACCTGAACCTGTTCCACAGCAACAAAGCAACGAAGGAACATCAAGGAGTAACTAGTTGGTTGTGAAACCATGCAGATATCTTCACAAAAGCACTGAGTAGAGAGCATTTTGAAAGGAACAAGTTACTATTAGGGATGATTAAGATCACTTGATTGAACCAGTTCAGAATGTACATGAAAAAAAAGGAAGGAAAAATGAAAAACAAATTGGCTAGAAAATCAGGAATTTGTGTAAATAATCAGATTAACAATTGCTCAGTATCATACTGTAAAAAGTATACTCTTATGCCATATTTTGATATGACTCACTGATCACTAATGAATTTTTTTCTATCTTTGAAAATTGAGGCTTGATCAAGAGGATTCTGAAATGATGAACCTGGTTCATCTGAAAGGCAAGGTATGTGTTCTACACTCTGCACACTTTAAAATAGTAATAATTAAATCATGAGCAGAACTCTGCCCAAACTCAAAATCTTTTCAAAGCCTATCCATTTGACTTTGAACCAGTTCTGTTTCAACAAGAATCCTCACCAAATTAAAATACCTAGATTCTAGGGAAGCCTTAACCGTCTATTCAAAACTAAAAGTTAATTCAAGCCATCCCCTCCCTTTCAGAACTATTCCCAAATTTCCGATGACTTTTTCAAGTCGGTGACTGAGGGGGAAGAAATTTGGTCTTCTAACTCTGAACAGGTAACTTTTGTACCAAAACCTTCTTCTGAGGTCGCTGAAAACTTAGAAAATAGGTTCATACTGGTTGGGTCTGTGGTAGATGTGGAAATGCCTGAGACAAGAAGGAGAGGAAGTAAAAATAAAATTGAAAAAGAAAAAGAGAGAGAGGGAGTAAGGAGTGAAGAGGGGAATAGGGCAAGAATTTATAAAAATGACTATTTGTGGAGCTGAACCAGAAAAGGAGGAAGAAAGTAGCAAGAACGCAGGGGGAAGTGAATCAGGAGAAGCCGCTGAAGGGTTAGTAAATTTAGGAAAGCACACAGATGAACCTGGTTCATCTATTGAGGAAACCCTGGCGGATCTGCTGAAAATGTTAGGCGATAATTACAAGCCAAAGAAGAAAATAACTCCTAAAGCTCAAACGTCTGGAACAACAAGAGAAAGTAAGAAAAGAAAAACTGCTCCTTCTGAGACTTCTAATATTTCTCTTCCAAGAGGAAGAACTACAAGGAGCAATGTAAAGTAAAGTGAGGACAAGTTGAAGAGAGCCTTAGAGGAGAGTAAGAAGAAAAGAGTAGAAAAAGGGAAAGAAAAGGCTGTTGAGCCTATTGAGGCTGTTGAAGTGGATGAGATGGACCTGGTCCATCAAAGTGAAAAAGTGGCAAAGGTAGAGGTTCAGACCCCTAAGCCCAAGAAAGCCAAGTCTTCATCTGTTTCTAAGTCTGCTGAACCATCTATCTTGGCTAAATGAACCAGGTCTGCAGTTTTTCCAAGCCTTAATTTCTTAGCCTTGCCTAGAACTTTCAGTGACCCAGATTCAGAATTGTTGTTTGTTGCTCATGTTTTAAACTGTTTTTGTTTTATTTTGTGGATTGTGGCAGAATCGTATTCGCTCTATCAATGAAATCTGATGCTTTGCTCTGACTCAATATCTCTAATTTTTGATAGTTAGAATTCTTAGTTGATTATTGATGATTAATCCATGATTGCATATGCAGTTGCCCAAATGGCCATGAGTAAGTGTTAAAAATCTGGGATTCACATAGTTTATTTTGCAACTTTTCGATGATGCCAAAACGGGGAAGAATAGGTTGTGCTCTGAACATGTGATATTATAACCTAATGAACTTGGTTCTTTATGATAAATGCTTAATACTCTTATATATGTCAATGTTGGACTAAGCTGAAACAGACCTGAAGCACAAAGTTTGTCATCATCAAAAAGGGGGAATTTGTTGGCCCAAAAAAGGAAATAGTTCTGAAGATTGACAAAGGAACTCCGAGATGAACCAGGTCCATCACAGGTGACATAGACCACCAGTGTCAAAGGCACATGAGATGCACATGCAGGAGATAAATGTATTCTGATACAATTGAGATATCTTCTGATCGAAAAGATTGCAAAAACGAAATTGGAGAAGGACTCCTTATTCAATAAGAACAGAATCAAAGATAAGGAAGGATTTAGGAGTTGAGTTTGACTAGAACTCTTTCACCATGGAAGAGTTGGATTAGGATTCTAGTTAATTCCTTATCTACTAACTCCTATAAATTGCAGATTGTTCTTATGATATGTAGACGCACAAAAGCAGAAATTTATCAAGAATTGAGAGCAAAATTCGTGAAGAAAGTTTGCAAGCAGTTCGAGCCAAATTGGAGAGTGAGAATCTGGAGCTACAGATCAGCTAGAAGAACCAGTTTCATCGTTGATGTATTGAGTCTAGTTGATTGTAGTAGGTGTTTCAATATTGTATCTTATCAGTTTTCTTAGAAGCAAATTGTAATAGGTACACATTGTTCAAGTTAGAGTTAACTTGAAGCTTGTAGAAATTAGCTAGAGGCTAGTTGATACAAAGGGATTAGAGTTAGTCCTAGGATTACAAAAGAGTTTATTTTGTAAGTCCGTTTGGCTCAGAGTTTTTAGTGAAGAGTTTGAGAAAATCCTACTAAGGAGTAGTTTGTGGTTTTTTCACCTTTTGAGCCAGGTGTTTTCCACGTAAAAATCTCTGTGTTTTTACTTTACTGCTTTTATTATTCCGCAACAGTAGAAGTTGGAACACAAAGAAGAACCAGGTTCTTCTTATGAGACAACACTCGAAAATTGGGTACCACACATTTAACCTATATTCGTGTGTGATATTGAAGTCTAAAACATCAGTAAGTTCGATCGAGTGATGGTCAGACCAACGATGTTGTATGGGGATGAGTGTTGGCCAGTCAACACCGCTCATGTCCAGAAGATGAAGGTAGAAGAGATGAGGATGTTGAGATGGATGTGCGGGTACACTAGGTTAGATAGGATCAGAAATGAGGTTATTCGCGACAAGGTGGGTGTGGCCCTGTTGAGGACAAGATGCGGGAAGCACAACATAGGTGGTTTGGTTATGTGAGGAGGAGGAACACAAATACCTCGGTGATGAGGTGTGAGAGGCTGACATTTGAGGTCGTACGGAGAGGTAGAGGTAGGCCAAAGAAGAGCTGGGGAGAGGCAAGACATGGTACAACTTCAGCTAACCGAGGACATGACCCTTGACATGAAGATATGAAGGTCGAGGATTAGGGTAGTAGAGTAGGTAGTCTAGAGTGTTCATAACAGTAGTATTGGCACCCACTCTCGCTTTATGTTGGAAGTAGGTTTTTATGACTACCCGTTATTTTCTTTCATTGTTGATCACCTTACTATTTGGTTATTTTTATTTTGCTTTTATATGGCTTCTTGATACTGTCCCTTCTTGTCTATATTTTCATTAATGTGGTGCTTATACTTTTCTAAATCGAGGGTATAATGGAAACAACCTCTCTATCCTCACAAGATAAGGGTAATGTCTGCGTACACACTATTTTCCCAGATCTTACGATGTGAAATATTACTGCGTATATTGTTGTCGTTGATTTTCTTTATAGCCAACCAAATTCGATAACTTTTCTTCTAGCGTATTTCACTTGAATGTTAGACGGTATAATTACTTAAGCACATAATATCTATCGAAAGCATTTTATTTGGTGATGACTGGAGAGGGGAATTCTTTCCCTTGCTCAAGTGAAAAGATAGATTACACACAATGATCATTGGTATTAAATACAGTACGTATTAAAAGCAGATTTGTACCCAATTAAATGTTCCACGTAAATGACATATGACTTCCGAATTTACTACTCCATCCGATTTAAAATAATTGATCTTTTATCTGTTTTCACGTAAATTAAGAAATTTACCTTTTACCATTAATTATTAATGAAATTTATTATATTAATCTTTACTATTCCACATAAATACTCCTAACACATCCTCCAATACTATTTATTTCAAGGGCAATATAAGAAAAAATAATTAATTCATACTTAAAATCTGAAAAAATCAATTATTTTGGACCGGAGGGAATAAGCAGTTAAGTACCATCAACCTTTTTTAACATCTCAGAGTTAGAAATCACGTCATTATATGCAACTTTTTCAATTTCTATTGTCAGCTATACCCAAAATTTCCTATAAAGAAATACGCGTGATGTTGAACACTAGCCAACTTTCTTGACGTCTTTTAATAATTTGTCGGGTCAATATTTTACGCCATAATTCTTCTGAAGTAATTATTTAATCCACTTCCCACAAATGCAACAGTAGCTATTCCCAATATTCTCAACCACAGGGGCAAATCTACGTCGATGAATTCGATAATTGGAAGCACTATGGTGTGTTTGGTATAAAGGAAACTATTTTCTATGAAAAATGTTTTTCAAGAAAATATTTTTTTCAAAAATAAGTAGTAATCTTATTTATTTTTTGGTGTTTGGTACGCAAATCAAGAAAAATATTTCTCAAGAGTATTCATAAAATTTTTTGATACAATAAACATGATGTCATAAACTTTCGAACTAACAACCTTCCGAACCCACAAATTTCATAAGCTTCTGAACCGCAAAACTTTCGAAACCGCAAAATTTCGAACCCGTAAACTTTATAATTTCTAAACCCGTAATTTCGAAACACATAAACCTCCGAACTCATATTTTTGGAACTTGTAAAATTTTAAACCTGTAAACCGAAAGATGAAAAAAGTAAAACTGAAAATATATTTAAAAAATATTTTNGTAAAAATATTTTTTGGGGGTGGGGTGGGGTGGGCGGTGACGAAAAAAACCCTTTTTGGAGAGAGGGCGTGAGGTGGAATTAGGTAGATGGGTGTGGGGGGGGAGGGGATTGGTGAGGGTAAGGAATATTGTGGGAAAAGTTGAGAAGGAGTTTTGGAAAATATTTTTCGTTCTCTTGATATGGAAAACATTTTCCAACAATTGGAGAAAAATGAATTAATTAGGAAAATGTTTTTCAAAAAATTTAAGCCAACCAAATATGGGAAAATTGGAAAACATTTTCCGAAAAATATTTTTCTTCTTACCAAACACACCCTATATTAGAATATCTTTTCCTGCAAAAAACATTATATTTTAGTAACTTTAGGTAATTGATAATCTAAAGAAACTTTTAAACTTCGTCGTCATTATTATTGTTTACAGGAATTAATATTTCCTGAAAGGTGTATTCCGATTTTGACAATTTAAATAGTACAACAATAATTTCTTTGCATCAGCAAAATTATAATTAGGTCGTTTCCTATTGTATTGAATCGTATTGTTACTTTAGTACGATGTTTGTTTTGGTTGTTAATTAAATTTTATTATATCGTATCGTTAGATCCGTTGTTACGTAATGACGAAATACGAGAGTTTATGTAACGACCGATTTGGTGTGGTTGCGTCGTTATCTTGTCTTTTTCTCTCATCCCATCATTCACTATTATTAAATAATTTTATTTTATTATTTACCCTATCTTTTTATATAATAAATTTATTCCATATCACAATTTTTTTTTATAATATTGCAAATTTATTATTTATATTGCTGGTGCATGATATAATAAAATAACGACAAACGATACAATCTATTCAAACATTGTATTTTATCAACAATACAATACAATACAATACAATACAATATAAAACGATGTGTAACAACAATCCACTTAAGCTGTAAGTTAGATTACGTGCTATAAAATTATATTCTTTATACTATTAGCGTATATAAATTAAATCCTAGAATTATCTATACATTGTGAGCTTGTAATTCAGTCATATAAGACATCATTTTCCTATTTAAATAGGCAGGGATTAACCTAACTCTTCCGCTTGTGTTTCTATTAAGAAAAAGGCACAAAAATTGAAGGCATCTTTTTGTTGTCTTCTGAATTTTATTGAATAATGAACCTGTAGGATGATCAGTTATCCTAGGTACAATAATTACCATAGATGATTCTTAGATTAGGATAATAATATAATACACATTACTCTACCAAATACAGCAATATCATTAAATATGTACACATTTTATCAATATGATTGGAGCATGATTCTTTAGTATGAAATATTCTTGGTGCTTTGTCTATCATATAATGTTGTTTTGTTAAGTTGCGGCATTTGCAAAGACTGCTCTACTTCACTGCCTTGACTTATCAAAGCAGCCACAGATCCTACAAAAGCTGCATTCATATAAGTCGTGGGTTCAGAATGAGTGTAATCTGATCTCGAATCAACAAACTGGTCGCCGGAATTTGGCCCGCCGACGATCGCGCCGACATGTATATTTGGATTGGGATTGTTAGAATTATACCATGAGCTATAGCCATCGTTGCACCCGACCCTAGTTGGATGATTATAAATTGAAGGGATTGATGAAGCTCTGTGGTGGAGCTGTGTTGGGTATTTGCTCCCAAAACCAACCATATATGACATCTTTAGTGGATTGTTTCCAAGTATGTAGTCTACCTGAAAAACTAAATAATTTGAGTTTATGCACTTATACAATCAGGTCACTTTTAAAATAAAAAAAAGTTTCAATTTAGGTGTACTTTTTTGGCTTAAAAAATATTTCTTTTGTTTCGGTTTGTGTGAATCTTTTTGGACTACAAGGATCAAACTGATTAATTTTTGGTGTAAATTCGGATATTGAAAATTTTCGAAATAAAATTTAATTACATATTTAAAAAACCACATAAAAGTACAGTAAGTCACGAAACTTAACAATTTAAAATATTTAAAAATGTTTGCAAAAAATGTGGTTAAAAATAATCTTGTTTGAGTCCCCAAATAGTAATATAATCAGATCTCTCTATAACAATATCCTTATATAACAACACTTCACAATAAAATCCAAGTTATTCTGGAACCAAATTTCATGTTCTATTATAATTATATGTTTTCTATAACAGTAATTTACTATAACATTAAAAAATATTCAAAACAAATGAGGCTGTTTTAGAGAGGTTTGGCTGTGGATTCACATAAATTAAAACTGAGTGAGTAATAACATGATCTCTATTTTAACATGATTGGAGACCTATAGTATTGGTCAATAATTAATATATTATAGCAAGTTAAATAATGATATAAAAATTCATTAAACTTGACCTGTGATTTTGCAAAGGCTTTGATCTTGGATGTGGAAAAATTGACAGAACCACATGTAACTCCCCCTTTTCCAGCATTTTCAAGGACCTTAGAGTACATAAAAAGTACCATAGTGGCACCAGTAACATATTGCAAATTGCTACTATCTCTAGTATATAAAAGTCCACCTGAAAATTATACCATTGTAGCAGAAAGTATTAGATTATTTATTTATTTATTTATAAATCCTTATTCAAATATATATATCAAGTTTATTGAAGAAAAAAGTATGATTTTAAACTTTGAATTACCAGGGGTTGTTTTAATCTGTATAGAGCTACTTCCTGGCATCAATGCACAAATAAATGAATCAGCATCTTTCTTGAACTTTTCCAGATTGCTTTTCCCATTTAGGAACTCCTGATGATCATCAAGAATGTTAAATATGTACTCGGTGACCGATAGTGTACATAGTGCAAATATATATATGTACACTATCAGCCAGGGGCAGAGGTAGGGTATCTTTTACGGGTTCGGTCGAATTACCCACTGGCTTTTAGAAAATCTATTAAATTTATATTATTAAGTTTGTGTGGGATAATATTAAGTATGTTATTGTTGTTATATGATAGCGAACCAAGTAACTAAAAATGTTATGAGTTCGATGTCAAGTTCAGAACCAACAAACTTCAAATCCTAACTCCACCTCAGCTTTCAGTACATGCCGTTTAACTTGTAATAACGAATTTAGTTACCATTTTACTAGGTTACTAACTTATGTCAATTTACATAGAGATTTAGTACTTCTAGTTACTTTATGGTAACTTGATCGAGTAAGCATTAGACTTAAACTATTAGCAAATACTAGGGGTGTCAAATGTGTGGGTTGTACTGATTTTGGGCGGGTCAAAATGAATTGAGCCATTAAATTGCCCTGTTCAAAAGTTACTTCGGCAGAGATGGACTGGATCAAGATGGGATAAAATTTAGGTCACAACCCAACCCGTACTACACTTATCAAGCTTTAATTAATGTGGGTTGTTTTCTTATGAATTGTTTAATCAAAAGACTCTTTTTTCTTTCATTATGGATGTATAATATATCAAAGAAAAAAGAATTGTTTTAAATATTTTTAGCAAAGTTACTCATGAATCAATTTTGACTAAAAATCAGCTAACCTGTAGATTGACTAAAGAGTTGAGTCAAGATAAATTAAGTTCATAAATAGACGGGTCAATGACCGACCCAACCTTGAGTAGATTGGACATATTAAATAGGTTTGAAATAGGTTTGGGCTCAAGCGCCATGTAGTATAGTAATATAAAGGATTAACCTTAGCTAGTAAAGTTTGAGCTCCAGCAAATTTGTTATCCCAGCTGAATTCAGAGGCAGCCTGACTCCAGCCTTGATTGCTTGAGACATAGTTTAAATAGTTATTTCCTCCACCAGCTTTGTATAGCCAAGCAGCAGCCCACAACAATTCATCCTTTGAAAATTATTGAAAACACTAATTAAAATTATGAGTGGAAAAAAGAACTAATTATGCCTAAATTGTTGAAATTAATTACCTGATAACCTGAGTAAGAGCAGTAAAAAGGGCAAGAAGCCTGGTAAGATCCTCTATACTTGTCAGCAAACGCAAATAGCTGTGTACAGAAAGAGGATACGAGAATTTTGAGAGACAAAAATGGGTTCGTTAAGCTAAATTTAGTCATGTTGAATTAATAACTGATTGTGTTATAATCAGTCCAAAGTTTGCTTGGGCCATGGATGAGTGAGTCAGGCTACAAAAATGGATCACAACCCACCTCGCTCAACTCATAATTATTATTCGTTTATTTGTTTGTTCTTTTGTAGTTTATTTTTAAATTATATCGATAAAAGTTTTTCTTTTACATATTATGACTATATCAAACAAATCAATTTGGGCTACATATGCAACCCAAATTGACAAAAACTTTTAAATCGGCCAACTTGAGTTAGATGCCCAAAATGACGGGAAAGTAATTGAAAAATAGTCACATATTCAAAAGAAATCGAAATTTAGCCCTTCTATATATGTAAAGATAAATTTGAACAAAAAACACCCTTAAAAATCCAAAAAAATTCCAGCATATTATGCTGGAGTTCGATTTTTCACATATGAGTTTTCAGCATTATTTGCTGGAGTTCCAACATAATATGCTACAAGTTTATTGGCAAAAGCTCCATAATCCAGCATATTATGCGAGTGCTTTCCGTGCTGGAGTTCCAACATAATATGCTAAAAGTTTATATGCACGAATTCCATAATCCAACAAATTATGCTGGAACTTTCCGCGTTTCAGCAAAACAATGGCTATTTTTAATGACTTTACCAGTCTGAAAACTGGTAACTGGTAATCGGTAAAGTTGTTGCCATGTGACCAGGAGGTCACGGGTTCAAGCCATGGAAACAGCCTCTTGCAGAAATGCAGGGTAAGACTGTGTACAATAGACACTTGTGGTCCGGCCCTTCCCCGGACCCCGCGTATAGCGAGAGTTTAGTGCACCGAGCTGCCCTTTTGCATTAAAACAGGGTAAGACTGCGTACAATAGATCCTTGTGATCCGACCCTTCCCCGGACCCCACGCATAACGAAATCTTAGTGCACCGGGCTGTCCTTTAGTCCGAAAACTGACTAGCTCGCCCTTCAATGAATATATGCCCAGCACATACCGCCCAAGTATGTTCAGTTTATATTTTTATGGGCTAAATTTGACACCTATAACGAGAATTGATTAGATGAAGATGGATGGGAGATAATTACTACTTAGTACAAATCATTAGAGTTTCCTTACAGATTTTGATCTTCGTAACAATTTGGTAGAATAGTTGGAATCAATTTTCTGGAAAACAATTGATGCTGAGGCAAAAGCAGCTGCAACTTCAGCTGCAACCTCGGAACCTGGAGAATTTGAAGTGATCTTGTATAGTGTTCGAGGAGTATCCATATCTTCAGGTCGTTCCCAACACTGGTGATCTACATTTCCATCTCCAACCTGTACATATAACATTTTTGTACATATAAATTACATAATTAAATCCATATTTCTAATTTCACATTTAATGAAGATTATAATATATCATTGCAGACCAAAACTAATAAATAAATGTATCTCTTCTCTAATAGCTTAATTTTATACGACGCGATTGGTCGTGTAACACATAATTCAATATGGTATTGTAGCACACAAAGCTCTTAGATCAAAACTAAAAAACTTTTGCATGCTTAGACCATGAAAATAGTCCGACACACATGTGAGAGGTCGTAATGTAAACCTTAAAAAAAAGTGTCCCATCTTTAATAATTTAAATCCTTAGATAAAAGGATATTCAAAATTTGACAATAACCATGCTATATATGTTCCAGTTCCAGCACATGAAACTTTGTTCTATTACACTGAACTTATTAATACTCCAATACGATAAACCATCACCGGTTTTGATGGGATGAATATGATTCCTCTATACACTTAACTAAAAATGTCAGGTTCGAACGATACCAATGGAAAAAATCATGATAGGAAGCATTTCTCGACATTTGCACAATACGAATACAAAATAGTCGAATAAGCGAATTCTGAATACCAAATGATTATAAAGAAAGAACACATAGGGTCGGGTTTTTTTACCTGAGTATAGAGAGTGGTACTTGAAGTATGAGCTCGGATTAGGTAATTTGTGCCCCAACGAATTGCACGTTGGAGGTGGAGAAGTTGATTTGCTGAAGAGATTTCTGTTGAATGCTCAACCGCAGCCCAACTCAACAAGGTTAATGAAAATGCCATAGGCCATCCAAATTTCACATTATCGCCAGCATCATAGTAGCCTCCAATCAAATTCACCTAATAGATAGATTAATGGATAAATTAATTAATAGATTGAAATAAATTCTTTTTATAGAACGAAGAGAGAGTAACTAAACAATGACCAAATTTTCAACCATTGTTTATGCTATTAACAAAGTTTTTTTCTAAAAAAAAAAAAAAACAAATCTTAAAACTAATTTTTTTTATACTGATGACATTTGGGCCAACTTGCAAGCACCTCGACAAAATTCATTGGGTACGTGCTACCTTTCACTAACATAGACACCTCGTCTTTTCTATTGAAGTTTCATGAAAAATTTACTCCTTTGTGTCCAGAAAAAAGAATTGAGTATGAAGGTGATTGGATCTAGTTTTTTGTGTAAATTAATAGATTTGTCTCTAAAATAAAATATACTACATATTTAGAAACAACATATGAAAAAAATAACTTTATGTCTCATTGTTGAGAATATTTTTAAGGTGAAATTCTTGAAGTTAAAAGAAAATTACTATTTGACTCTTCAATAGTAAAAACGAATATTATTCTTTTTGAGACGGATTGAATATTTTTCATCAGAAAGAAAGAATGTGAGAACTTTTGTAACAACAACATGCCGAGTATATTTCCACACGCGGGGTCTGGGAAGAGTGGTGTGTACGCAAACCTTATCCGCAGACCTTACCCTACCTAGTGAAGGTAGAGAGATTGTTTGCAATAGACCCTCGGCTTACAAGATAAGAACTTTAGAAATTAGGGCTATATATGAAAGTCATACATGTTCAATCTTGCCGTCGGTGAGTGCAGAATCTCCTCTCCATTTGACTCTTTGAGAAACTGGCAATTTTCCTGAACGTTGTCCTTCGAAAAATAAGACAGCTTTGCTAATTGCATCTTTGTAATCAGAAGCTGTGAAGCTGGCAACAGGACCAGCCAAAATACAAAAGATTATTGTAACAGCCAAAATTGCAGAATTACGAGCCATTATTATAAGGTTTATAATTATTTACTAATATTTAGTCGTTGTTAAGAGTTTGATCATGTTTTGGTGGTATTTATAGGTCTATATATATGAGCAAGTAATGAAATGCGAATGTTTTGACAGTTGAAAAGAAGCGCAAAATCTGGGACACGCCCATTAAGTAATGTTGGGAAGTTAGAATTATGCCATGTGAGAATAATTCGTGTGCATTGAAGGAAATACGACTTAAAATAGTTCTACAAATTAAAGTTGATTTCAATTATTATATGCATGTAAAAACAATTCTAATCTATAAGGCCACTAAAAAGATATATGGAATTAGTAACGTGAAAATGAGGCATGTAACAAGTTGCAACAATAGATAGAGTTAATTTACAAGTAGCGACTAGTCCGATCAATTATTTATGGTGTTATTTTTCGCTGATAATCTTGGAATAAATGTTAACTTTATTAAAAAAGATGACAATATATTTTAGGTCACAATAAAAAAGAAGATCCATATAGGTGATATTCAGAAGCGGACCCAGAATTTGAAAATGACGGGGGCACTATTAGTGGAGAACTTTACCAATAGTTGTTGGGTCCCGTCGGATGCCGACAAACTTTAAGTGATGACTGACATATACAAGTGAGTTAGGAGGTGAAGTTGGGTATGGTATTCGGGAAAAGGGAAGAGAAGTAATTTAGAGCTTTTAAGGCTGGGGTTTAATCAAAACGAAAAACGGTTGAAAAAGTAATTAAAAGTTGAAGGGGTGAATTCTAAGCTAAAAAGGCAAAACATAAATAAATGAAAAATCTAGGCTACAATTAATAAAATTGTTTAAGGAAGTTAAGGGAATACGGATTCTAACCTAGGACCTCCCACACAGAAGCAAAGCTAAGTGCACATTCGACCAATGCCCCCAACAGGCTTTTATGCTTCAAGGTGCCTAATTAAATATACAACTGCTTTTCAAGGTATATATACATATATATACACAATTTTTTCCGAGGTTTACGGGGTCCCGTAACCCCCTACCATACACTTAGGTCCGCCTCTGGTGATATCCACTAGTTGAAAATATATTTTAGACTTGGTAGAGAACTGCTAATATTATTGTTACTATAAAACACACACATATTAATTTTCACACTCACTTTAATTTTATTTTGGTAATGATGATGATTTAAGTTGATCTTAATGAAAGAAGTAAGAATATATATCGTCGATCCCAACTTGTTTGCGACTGAAGCATACTTATTATTATTGTACCTTTTTACTACTAATTAATATTAAAAACCGTTGATGCAAAATCGGCTTCAGCCAAAACAATTGCCATAAGATTTAAGATTACTATTTCTGACAAGATAATGCTGGATTAATTTCCAGGGCAATAGCATAGGAAATTAAAATTGGACTCTTTTAAGATATAAAGTGTCCCTTAACATGAGCAACTGTAATTTGCGTTTCTTTGCCTTATTCGATTACTTTCCCACAACGTCTCCCCTGAGGAAGTTGAATCTTGCAAGTTGCAAACTTTGAAAAATATGCCATAGTTTTCTTTCATTCCACCAAAAATTGTCATCGTGGACAATTGAACTCATAACTTTCGTTGTAAAGTATGAATTTACGTGTTAAAATTCACTAAAATTTTAAATATAGTAGATATGAACGATGAGTTTAACAAAATAATCGGTTCAATACTAAAAATCTTAAAAATTAAATCTTGAATCCGACTTGAATAATAGATAGCGTAAAAATGGGACCAAAGATGTTCATTATCCATTTAAAAAAGTCAACAGAGATTACGCAGAGCCATGGACTAAGATGCTGAACCCACTCCTTTAACGTCACAGTTCGCCCATTTACAAACTTTACTTCCTACAATTTAAGGCTATGATTTCTCAATAGGTCAATTTTCTGCGCAAAGCATGCACGTATAAGAAGTAATCTTCACTAGTCCAATATTTACCTACCTCACAAAAGAGGATATTCCCATAAAATTTTAGTTAGAACTTTTGGGGATAGACACCGTAGAAAACATTGGAGAGTGAAATGTTCGATGAAATTAATGGATGAACACATGGAACATTACCAAAAAAGGAAAAGAAAATGGTGTAAGTCATGTAACATAGTCGAATAATGTAGAACTAGTAGCAGAAAATGAATTAACAAATAATTATTCATTCATATTAATCAATAAAAAAATAGATTAGATAATGAACTTTTTAAAAGTGAATCAAATACGAATAAGATTTATATTATCCATTTAAAAAATGGATAACCAATGAGTTTAGCTTTTACATTTGCAAATATTAATAGTATGATAATATTATCCAAAAATTGATAATATTCAAGAAGCCATAGTATGAATATCCATATTATCCACCGCCTAACTTATTTTTTATTCCCATTGTTACACAAATAGCCGGTCAGATTGGTTGTTTACTCTTTGTAGCCAGTATACATAGATTGTACAATAATTATATACAATTATATACATATTATACATGAATTTTACATAAATTCTACATTCACCGGTTATTTTTAGATTAAAAAATTACTTGGATGGTATTTGGGTTAATTCTTTTTTTTTATTCGTATTAAATATACGTTATCTGTTTTTTACCCGCCCATATCCCACCCGACCAACCGATACCGCCCCTACGTAGAACTAACAAGAACGACAAGAAAAGATAAACCACGGAACAAAATGAGATGGTAAGTTGGACGAGGGTTATGGTTAAACAAATTTCCACGTTGTTTCCTTTGCTTGTCTGATTCAGCTTCATCTTCCTCTGGCTTTTTGTGAACTATCCAATATTTTATTCCAAAATACTGCATCCCAAGAAGATTTGATGAACAAAAATGAAACGGACAAACTTCAAATGTCCCAACGACTTTTCTGATATTCACAAGCTTCCATCTTATCTTGCAAGATGAGTGTAGTTGAAGCTTTATTGTATCTGATCCGAGTTCCAAGTCCTTCTCTTAATAAGCCATGTGATTTTTATTTCTCATATAATTCGAAAATAAATAGTAAATATGAAAAAGAAAGATGGATCTATACATGTTAGTTTTAATAGTTTTATTTATTATCTTTCGGATAAAAATATAATGTTGTTTGTTTCTTGTTAGTAGTTTCAATTGCGCCTAAAGTTAGTAGCTATATGTATCTATGACATGCGGAGGCGGATGGGTTCAAGCTCTTAGTATTGAACCTGTTTACCTCGAAATACAAGTAACAATTAAACTTGTAATGTGAATCAAACCAGTGTAGTTGCAAGTTATCGACCCCGATCTGGATTAGGCTCGAGATCAAGTGTCAAGAACAATGAGAACAACAAGAATAATATTATCAATAAGAACTGTAAGGAGTTAAGAGCGAATAGAAGAGCAAAGTGCTTGTATTTTTCTCAGTAATAACTTAAAAGATAATTCGTGTATGATGATGATAATGATAATATGGTCCTTACAAATGAATAGGGTTCCTCTTTATATAGTAGAGGAATCCTAAATAAGGTATGACTCTAATTTCGGAAGTAAAATACATGATTAATATCATTAACCGTTAATGGTTCTATCGGTGCCGAGATTCTCACTAAGATTGGTGGCCGATCGCGGATATCTCGTGATTTTGTTATTGTGGTGTCGATTCAGCCTGATCTCGATCCCTTAGCCTTCATATTCTCTGAGTCCGAACATGTTTCGATATCGGCTTACTCTCGAGACATACCCTCGAACCCGTAGAATTGAGTATACTCGATTTTTACCGTATACAGATAGTCCCCCGCATTTCTTAGAATGAAATGATAAGAAATGATTTGAGCCTCGATTCTTTGATACCTCGATCGTGACATCATCCTTATATGTAAACGATGGATGCAACCGAAACGTCTCGTCAGTTCGGTTCCTAAAAAACCATTAATGCATGCCAGTCGTCGGTTGGCCACTAGTGGCACCGAGCCACTGTTCTAAACCTATAAATACCAGCTCCTTAATAGATTCAAACTTTGCTTTGCTTTGATCTCAAACCTTTGAGTTCACAATCCTTCTTGCTTCCCTCTCATCGTCGCTTACCAAACCACCGTTGTTCCCACCGGATCCGCCAGTTCTACACCTTCTTTTTACTCCCCACTCACACGTAAATGGCGAAGACCTCTAAAATAGTACCGCAAAAGGAGAAAGCTCCATCTTCTTCCTCCCGGCCGGCCGACGATAAAACGCACGTAGAACCGACCGTCCATGAATACGTACCTAGCCCCTGTGTCCTTAAAATTGATTTTAAGGTTGATAACCCCTCATCGGTGTCGGGCCGATGCGAACATATGTCGGTGTACATGTGTTCGATTACCAAGGGCCATGTCGAGGCCACAAAGAAGGACTGCAGATGGGGTCCAGAGGTGGTGGTGCAAATTCCTATGCCTGAAGAGAGCATCACCACACATGTGAAGGGATTCTTGAGTGTGTACACTTACCTCTACACATTAGGTACCGTCGACCCCGTGATCTTCGACTTCTGCAAAAGGTACGAGGTCACCCTCGGTCAGCTCCACCACCCCTCACTTTGGCGCATAGTGATCATGATGCGTTTCTACTCCAACGAGGCGGGGCGGTTGGAGTTCACATTGGACCACCTTATGCGGTTATACAACTCTATCGAGGGCTAATCAGACTTAATTGTCGAACAAACAAAGCCCTATTCTTGAATATCGATGAGGATAAAGATCGGGGCTGGATGAGCCGATTCATACGGGCGAGGACCTATGATATACTACCAAAAGAAAAGATGACATTTCCCGAGGAGTGGAAAGCCAATCGTAAGTGATTCTTTTGGTTCAGTGTCTCTTTCGATATTGTCTAACATTTCTCTTCGACCGTGCAACCGACCCTTGGATTCCCGAGGCGGTGCCTGATTTCAAAGATTGGATCCACAGGCTTGCCTCCACCTCGATTGGTGCCGAACGAGTGTGGAGGGATTTGGATAAAGGCAAGTGGGAGGCCAAAAACCATGGTGAGGTCCCTTATTACGTATTCCAAAATAGTTATCCCTTTTCTCCATTACTAATCTTCCGTTTATGTAGGTCTGACCAAAGATGCCATTATGAGTCCTTCGAGCTAAGGTGGAAAAGCCGAGTCCCTGTCTCTAAGGCTAGAAAAGGACAAGAAAGGAAAAATACCCCTCAATCCGAGGTCTCCAAACCCAAGCCCCGAAGGGTAAGGAGAAAAACAGACGGACTCTTGGTGGATGCGGTCCAAACATTGAGGGACCAGGACGAGGAGGAGGAAGATGAAGGCTCCTCGGCTTTGATAGCTCACCCCATAAAGGCTTTCGAGGTTGCTTCCCATTCTGAGCTCCCGCCCGGTATAACCGAGCCTCACATTGAGGAGGCTTCGAACAAAATTTTGGGGGCGAACCCCAAAGCTCCTACGGTCGAGACGGTGTCTCGATCATCAACTTCTACTCCGGGTGGGGCTGGTTCCAAAACCAGGAGGATCGTATAGAGCGCTCTAAGCGATTTGCTCGGAGGCTCTAGCGTTGGCGATCCCTTTCGGGATTGCTTTGTGGGGGTCGATGATGCCTCCGATATCACTGATGCTTCGATCCTCATGGAGGAAGCTCAACGTCTTTTCTCCAAGGTAAGGGCTTGTCATTTTTTGGTCATCCCTCTTCATTTTTTTTAAAGGTTGTTCTTTCTAACTTGTGTTCTTCTTCCTCGTATAGGCTTTTTCCAAATTCCGAGCTGACCTTAATCAGTGCGAAGTTGATCTCCGAAGGGTCTCAAAAGAGAGGAATGCTCTGAAGATTCATTGTGGCCAAAAGGACGAGGCCATAAGAGACCTTCAAGCGGACCTGGCCAGGGCTCATGAAGACGAAGACGAGTTAGACAAGCAGGTAACCGCCTTATTGATACGGTATGGAATCTACTCCACTGGGGAAGTTGACCCTTCAAAATCTCAGTTGCAGCAGAAGGTGGAGAAGATCAACCTGCTTCTGGCGGAGGTCGATCAGGTTAAGACCGACTGCGATCGGTGGGAAGTTAGGATGGACCGCCTTGCTGCTGAAAAGGAAGCGGCTTTGGCCAAATTGTCTTCGGCGAAGGCCCAAATCCAAGGCCTTAGAGAAGAAGGTTCGACTTGGTCCAAGAGGGTCGAAGAGCTCGAAGCTGGGCTCAATGAGGCCAAGACTGAGATCGAAAAGACTAAGGCCAAGGCGGACAAATCCATAATGCAGTACTGGGCTGACGTCATAGCTATTTAAACCCAGCTGAGGGAGGCTTCCAATCGGGAGCAGTGGCATAGTGAATTGGCGAAGACCCAATCCTGGAGGGAAAGCCTCGAGGAAATTTATGCTCGAGGTGTTGACCTCTCCGAAGAGATTGCTCGGGCCAAAGAGCTCGAGGCCAAAGCCAAGCAGCTCGCTCTTCCGATGATGATAATGATGGCAGGTCCAGTAATGTAGAAGACGAAGGTGAGGTTGCTGAAGAAGATGCCTCCAAAGAAGTTGCTCAGGAGGAGGCCGGTATTGAGGGGAGTAGCCCCGATCATAACTAGATTGTAACTTCTTTTTCTTTTTTCTTTTGTAAGGCCTTGGCTGGCCCTTTGTACATATATTTTTTGATATAATGAAAAAATTTCCTTTGATGCCTTCATAAGTTTTTCTTCATGCCTTTGTATGTTTAATTTCCTTCGTTGAAAAGTTCTCACTGTTTTAATTAAACTCGTAGTCAAATAAACCCTTAGGTTTTTTGTTTTTCTGAGGGAAAGTCCCCGAGTTACGAAAGCAAGTCCCCGAGTCCGAAACTCATTTGAGAACTCATCTCGGGGATATCTCGTTTTTAACTGGCATGTGAGTTATCTCAAATAACCACGCTCGAATAGTTTTATAGGATAGGGTGGACCCTTAAGTTTTTATCAATGATTGTTAAGATTTCGAGCTCACCGCTATACCTTTTATGTGAATCTTTGAGTTGTAGTTAATCGTTTGTTTAAGCTCGTAATAACTGAACCCTTGGGCTCGAATTGAGCAAGAGCGGGGTCTCGAACTCTAATTGTATCGGCCCTTAGGCTCTTTTTATTTTCCCTTAAGCTCTTTTAGGTCGGCCCTTAGGCTCTTTAAGTTGGGCCTATTAGACCTCTAAAAACGGCTATAAATTTTCCCTCTTTTCGGCTAAAATACTTGGTGAAAATTTCTTTATGCCTTAGCATGTGTTTTTTTACCCGTTGGGTTTTTTGGGGGTTCAACGATCGGAATCCAATTTTTTCTTAACTCGTTTGTGTTAAGATAATTTAATACCTCTTGAGGATTTTTCGAAGGTTGATATTAGCGAAGCCTTTAAATTATTTGAGGGATTATTTTATCAAAGCCGTTTTTTTTTGCTTTGCCGAGGATAGACTTATTTAACCGATATTTCAAAGTATTTGAAGGCCTTTAATTTATGGCAGAAGTCGGACGTCTTCGAGTCACATTATTCGGCCGTAGCCATTTTATATGACTGTAGTCTTTAATATTGCAGTAGCCTTCGGGTATGTATCTTGGACTTGTTTTCCGATAACATTTCGAACTAGTTCGAACTAGTTCGAAATGTTAGTCCCCGAGTGTGATGGCCTTGGCATGTATATCGGGGGGGGGGGGGGGGGGGGGGTTCTTGTTGGGG
>ML253377.1:70599-113307 GCA_005239495.1 Nicotiana undulata
GGGGTTCCTCTTTGAGGTCTTCTGATTTCGAACTTAGATAGCTCTAGTAGGTAGTCACCGAGTGTTCGAGGTATGCTTGCACTTGTCCCTTGGGCCATTTTTCACAAGTGTTGGTTTTGCACAATAGATCATAAGTACATGACTTGTATAATAGAAATTCTACTTATAACACGAGATGTTTGAGAAAAAAGAGAGTGATTCTTTGTATTATTCATACATGCGTACATGTTTTGTTGTCGGGACTCGGCTAATCTATATGGACGCGGTTCATTCGAGCGTTTGGCCCATTACAAAATTTTTCCTATCGAGACCCATTTACATAACATTTGAGGGTGATGCCCCCCAATGTTCAAGGTTGATTTCAAAAAATCCTTGGATACTATTGAATTATCGCCAGGTAGCACATAGTTGTTGCCTCGTTAAAAACCTTGTCGGAAAAACCCATTGGGGATAAAAACTTGTCTAAGGGAAAAAGAGTGCAACACATACTTTATAACTTGAGATCTCGATTTCTTGGACCAGGTACCTGCAACAAGTTAGTTTCGAATATTTAAGTAAATGAAAAAGGAGAAATCCATACCTTAGCAATAATATCGTTTGAGGAGTGATATGTTCCAATTATTCGACAATGGATCGCCGTCCATTGTTCCAAGCTTGTATGATCTTTTCCCGATTATGTAGAGGATTTGATAGGGTCCTTCCTAGTTAGGACCGAGTTTCCCTTCATTAGGGTCTCGAGTATTGATGGTGATTTCCTTAAGACCAAGTCCCCAACTTTGAAGTGTTGAAGATTGGTTCTTCTGTTGTAATACCTCTCGATTCGTTGCTTTTGTGTGGACATTTAAACGAGTGCCACTTCTCGTCTTTCATCTAACAATTTGAGGCTGGTATTCATTGCCTCGTGGTTTGATTCTTCTGTTGCATGTCGAAACCTGGCACTAGGCTCTCCGACTTCGACATGTATTAAGGCTTCGGAGCCATAGACTAAAGAAAACAGAGTTGCTCCGGTAGTAGACTTCGATGTCGTCCGATATGCCTATAGGACCTCAGGCAATTTTTCTCTCCACTTCCCTTTGGCTTCGTTTAGCCTTTTCTTCAAGCTTTGTATGATATTTTTATTCATTAATTTGGCATGTCCGTTTTCACTAGGGTTATATGGCGTCGATAGTATCCTCTTTATTTTGTGATTTTCGAGGAATTGCGTTACTTTACTACCGACGAATTTCTTGCCATTATCACACACTATCTTTGCAGGATCCCGGATCGACATGCAATGTGATCCCATATGAAATTGATCACTTTTTTTTCTCTGAAAAATATGAATCTAGATTTACCTGGGGCCGATGGAAGAGGACCGGCGATGTCCATTCCCCATTTCATGAATGGTCATGGGGATAGGACCGAGTGAAGTTGTTCACCGGGCTGGTGAATCATTAGTGCAAACCTTTGACATTTGTCGTATCTTCGAACGAACTCGTTAGAGTCTTTCTCCATGCTATCCCAATAGTGTCCTGCTCTGATGACCTTTCAAACTAGTGACCCAGCGCAAGAATGGTTTCCACAAGTGCTTTCGTGGATTTCTCGCAAAACATAATCAGTATCTCCTGGCCCTAAGCATACAACCAATGGACCATCGAACATCCTTCTTTATAATGTTCCGTCTTCGTCTAATGTGAACCGAGCTGCTTTAGTTCGTAAGTTCCTTGATTCTTTGGGATCCGATGGTAGCTTCTCGTTTTTCAAGTATTCGATATACTTGTTTCTCCAATCCCAAGTTAAGCTTGTGGAATTAATTTCAGCGTGCCCTTCCTCGATTAGAGATCTCGAGAGTTGGACGACAGTCCCTGAGCTAATTTCATCTTCATCGACCGATGATCCCAAGTTGGCAAGTGCATCGGACTCAGTATTCTGTTCTCAAGGTACATGCTGCAGAGTCCACTCTTTGAAATGGTGCAAAGTGACCTGCAATTTGTCAAAGTACCTTTGCATCCTGTCCTATCGAACTTCGAAGGTTCTATTTACCTGGTTAACTACCAGTAGGGAGTCACATTTAGCGTCGATGACTTCCGCTCCCAAGTTCGTAGCTAGTTCGAGACCTGCAATCATAGCCGCATACTCGGCCTCGTTGTTAGTCAGTTTGATAGTTTTAACCGATTGTCTAATAACATTTCCCGTAGGCGGTTTCAAAACAATACCAAGCCCGAACCCTTTCACGTTCGAGGATCCGTCCGTGAAGAGGGTCCATACCCCCGATGATGTACCTAAGTTTAGAAGAAGTTCCTTTCCCACTTCGGGTACAAGGGTTGGCGAAAAGTCTGCCATGAAGTCTACTAATATATAAGACTTGATGGCCGTTCAGGGTTGATACTCAATATCGTACCCGCCAAGTTCGACGGCCAATCGGCCGATAACTCGGGCTTGTGAAATATATTATGACGGGGGTATGTGGTAATAACACATATAGGATGACACTGAAAATATGGCTTTAGTTTTCTGGATGCGCTTATTAATGCAAGTGCCAATTTTTCTAGGTGTGGATACCTGGTTTAAGCATCTCCTAAGGTTCGACTCACGTAGTAAACTGGAAACTGCGTACCTTGTTCTTCTCGAACTAATACTCCACTTACCGCTATCTCGGACACCGCCAAGTATAGGTATAGCTTCTCATCTTCCTTTGGGGTGTGGAGCAAATGTGGGCTCGATAGGTACCGTTTTAATTTCTCCAATGCTTGCTGACATTCCGGAGTCCATGTAAAATCATTTTCCTTTTTAAGTAAGAAAAAGAACCTGTGGCTCCGACCTGACGACCTCAAAGTGAATTGGCCTAAGGCAGTTATCCGTGCGGTTAGCCTCGGAACAACTTTTACACTGTCCAGGATGGTGATGTCCTCGATGGACTTGATCTTATCGGGATTGATCTCGATACCCCGATTTAACACTATGAAGTCGAGGAATTTACCCAAGCCAACCCTGAAGGCACACTTTTCGGGGTTAAGCTTCATGTTGTATTTTCTCAAGATTTCGAATGTCTCCTGCAAATGAGTCAAATGGTCCTCTGCGCACAGGGACTTAACTAACATGGCGTCAATGTAAACTTCCATTGATTTTCCTAGTTGTTCTTCGAACATCTTGTTAACTAGGCATTGATATGTAGCTCCCGCCTTTTTTTTAGCCCGAAGGGCATTACATTATAGCAGTAAGTTCCGTACTTAGTAATAAAAGAATTTTTTTCCTGGTCTACTGGGTCCATCTGGATTTGGTTGTACCCAGAATAGGCATCAAGAATAGTTAGTATCTCGTGGCCGGCCGTAGCATTGATCATTCAATGATGTTAGGAAAAGGAAAACAATCTTTCAGACATGCTTTATTCAGGTCCTTATAATCTACACACATTCTAAGTTTGTTCCCCTTTTTGGGGACTACGACTACGTTGGCTAGCCATTCGGGATACTTGAATTCCCGAATGGAGCCTATTTTAATAATATTAGTTATCTCTTCTTTTATGAAGGCATGCTTCACCTCGGACTGAAGTCTTCTCTTTTGCTTTATTGGTATGAACTTGGGATCCAGGCTCAACCGATGAGTTGTGATTTGTAACAACCCGACCGGTCGTTTTGAGATCTAGCGCGTCTCTCAGAAGTTTGAGGACATGAGCATCTTCATTTCATGTATTATGACTTGCAGGTGCGGTCGGAATTGAATTTCGGGAAGTTCAGAGTCAATTGGGAAAGAGAATTCTCATTTCAGAAACCTTATGTTGGAAGAATTGACTAAGATTGGTTTTTTGAGTAAACGACCTCGGATTCGGGATTTGAAGGTTCCAACAGGTTTTTAGGATGATTTCGGACTTGGGCGTATGTTCGGAACGGGTTTTGGATGACCCGGAAGCGTTTCAGTGCATATTGTGGAAGTTAGCATTTTAGAAGAATTTCATAAATTTGGATTGAAGTGCATTTCAGTGTTATCGATGTACGTTTGGGTTTTCGAGTCTGGGAATAACTCCGTATGGTTATTCTGGTATTGGGAGCACGATCGGAAGTAAATTCGGAGGTCCGTAGGTCATTTTGGAGTTATTTGGCTAAAGTTAGAAATTTGAAGGTTTTTGAGAAGTTTGACCGGAAGTGGAATTTTTGATATCGGGGTCGGATTTTGATTCCGGAAGTTGAAGTAGATTTGTAATATCAAATGTGACTTGTGTGCAAAATTTGAGGTCAATCAGACGTGATTTGATAGGTTTCGGCATCGAATATAAAAGTTTGAAGTTCTAGAGTTCATCAAGTTTGAATTAGGGTGTGATTCGTGATTTTAGTGTTGTTTGATGTGATTTGAGGCCTCGAGAAAGCCCTTGTTATGTTTTTAGACTTGTGTGGGTGTTTGCCTTGGAGCCTCGGGGGCTCGGGTGAGTTTCAGAGTGGCTTCGGGGTATTTGGTGATGAAATTTGATTGATGGTTCTGGTGTGATAGCAAATGCGATCATCACATTTGCGAGGAGGGATCTCATTTGTGAAAGGTGGGAGTTTTTGAGGGGTTCGCATTTGCGTGGTTATGTTTGCATTTGCGAACTGGGCGGGTGAGGGGGATGGTTCGCATTTGCGACAAATTGGTCACTTTTGCGAGGCCTGAAGGGTTCGCATTTGCGAAATGGGCCAGTTCAGGCGGGGGTCGCATTTGCGATCTCCCTGTGGCAAATGCGACATCCGCGACTGGAACCAAGGACTTTTTATTCCGAAATCTACCCCATTTCCCACTTGGTCTTGGGCGATTTTTGAGAGCAATTGAGAAGGGGTTCCATCATCATCAAGAAGTAAGTGATTTCTTCTAGTTATGAGTTAAATACAAGGATTATATATGGATTTAAACATGGAAATTTATAGAAATATTTGGATATTGAAGAAAACCTAGAAATTGGTATTTTTTTATATTTTAACCACGAATTTGGGCATGGAATTGGAAATAAATTGTATATTTGAGTTCGTGGGGTTATGGGTAAAGTTTATCTTCGAAAAATTTCGGAATCCGAGCACGTGGGCCCGGGGGTGATTTTATCGAATTTCCGAACGGAGTTGGAAATTTTTTGTAAATAGGATTATGGTGAATATATTAGAGTATATATTTTTGGAATTTCTCAACATTTGACTAGTTTTGGGGTGTCGAGCATTGATTTGAGTTGTTTAAAGGGCTTGGGAGCCAGTTATGGAAATTCGGAGCGAGGTAAGTCTCCTTTTTAACCTTGTAAGAGGAAATTGTTCCCAAAGATGAAATAATTTATTATGTGCTTCTATTTGTGGGGGGCTACGTATGCACGAGGTGACGAGAGTCCGTACGTAGCTACTAAATATGCCTATGTCCGGGTAGTTTTAGGCTTACATATTGCCTTGTTGATATTATTGTTGATTTATGTTTATTGTTTTCCTTGAGGAGGAGCGGGATTGAGTATGCTTATTAAAGATTCTTGAAAGGAGTAGAAATTGTTTTAAAATGAGGATTCTGAAAGTTTTCACTGAAATTTCATATTTTGAAAAGAACGGAAGAATGTTTTAATACTTTGAGATATCTAAATTTTTACCGCGTCGCAGGTATGATTCGCGAGCGGGGGTAATTCTTTTAAACTATATTTTACCGCGTCGCATGAATGATTAGCGAGCTGGGTATTTTTTTATATTTATGTTTGACCGTGTCGCATGGATGATTCGCGAGCGGGGTAATAGTGCATCTAAGATTCGCGACGTTCGTCCCTCGGCAGTCCACGGTTTATATTTATGTTGGATCGGGCCGACTGTCCTGGGTGGTAATTATATATTATATTAGTACCGGAAGTCCTTTATTTAACTAGTGTAAATTTACTTTATGGTGAATACTTGTTTAAAGGAAGAAAGTGGTTTAAGCTCTTAAATATGGTGAAGACTCGTTCAATTACTTCTTGTTCTGAATTTTATTGTTCTATATCATGCTTAATTACAATTTTATATTACCATATTGTTGGACCTTAGTAAATTTCGAAGTCGACCCTCGTCACTACCTCTTCGCGGTTAGGCGCGATACTTACTGGGTACGCGTTGTCTTCGTACTCATACGACACTTGCTGTACATTTTGATGTACAGGTACATGTATGGATAGTGGCCTCGTGGGCGCGGCAGCATGGTTGGTGATAATAGGGATTTAACCTTGTTTTACGCTCTATCTTGCTTAAGTTTTGGATGCAATTGTACGCAAAATAGTCCGAAAGGCTCACGTGTTGTGCTTGTTGCAGGGTTGAGCCAAAAAGGATGACAAATAGTCAAAGATCTGCTCAAAAAGGAGTGAAACTTGCACAAGTTCCAAGAACAACAAAAGGCTAAGCTCAAGTGACCACCGCGGACCGCGGTCCACTTTATGCGGTCCGCGGTGGTGAGGTTCAAAGGGCTCGTTTGCAAGGCTAATTCCACCGCGGCCGCGGTCCATTCTATGCGGACCGCGGTGAGGAGGTTCAGAGACCCAACAATTGAAACCCAGAAGACTTCCGCGGACCGCGGTCCATTCTTTGCGGTCTGCAATGAAGCAGGTCCATTTTATGCGGACCGCGGTGGCCAAGATCAGAGCCCAAGATTTTGAAGCTAAAAATCCTCACCGCGGCCGTGGTCCATTTTACGCGGTCCGCGGTGACCCCGCAAGGGCTTTTTTGTCCGGAATTTTCGGCTGAGTATAAATAGCTTCTTTTATATTTTTTAGGGCAAGCTTGGTATCAGATATTGTGGAAAGCTCGTGAATAGTTTCTTTTTATCTTTTTGAGCAATTTTAGCTAGATTTCAGCATTAAATCTTCCTATTTTATTTTATAATCCAATCATATGGGTTTTGCTTCATCTATTTCTGTGATTTCTTCATTGATTATGAGTAGCTAAACCCATTATCTAGGGTGTTGGCTCAACCCTAGTGTGGGTCTTTAATGGGTTCTTTAAATTAGGGCTTTGATGTATGGGTGATGGATATTTGGGTTGATTTGTGGTTTTCTTGTTAAAATTGGTGGTTGCAAACACTAATTGGTGTTCGATTGATTTGGGTCCTTCTTGAGAAAGAGGACTTGAGTCTAGGAAATCAACCCAACAAGGAATTGGGATAAAATCATGAGAATTGATAGTCCCACTTAATGGGTTAAACCTCGAGAGAGTAAAACCCTACTTGAGCCCATATTGCTTGTAAAAATTTGACACCCAATTGACCTTGAGAAAGGCAATTAGGCATAGACACTCAAACTACCGAGAGGTATAGAGTGGGTAACTTTGGAGCATTGGCTATATCATAATTCCCCGAATAACGTCTTTGCCTTAGATATTAGAATCCGTTAATTACTTGCCTAGGTAAAAGTCATAACCCTAGTGCCATTATCCAATTAGAAAACAACCCAAAAAGATAATAGTAGTTCAATTGTAATTATCATTAGTATTAATCGTAGTTATAGTACAAAACCAAAAATTATGAAAAGTGCAATTAAGAACACGAACCTCTATTAGATCACCTAGAAACTCAACTCCAAATCATAACTCTCTGAGGATTCGATCCCGACCTTTCGGGTAAAAGCTGCACCGACCCTCATCTTCCTACTTTAATAGTAGTGTGGGTGAGAGATGATCACTTTTTTGCGCCGTTGTCGGGGAGTTATACGGTGTTGATTATCTACGTGAATTGTAGTGTTAAATGTTTTTCTTTCCTTTTTCTATTAACGTGTGTGTTGAATCATTTCAGTTCTGATGGCGGATCCTTTGGGAAACATCATGGAGGAGGTATATGACAACCAATAAGATGAATTAAACCAAGTACCTCCTCCCAGACGAGGCCGATCGGCCAATATTAATGAGGACATTCAAGATCCTCCTCCACCGCCAGCTGCTAGAGCTGCCCCTCGGGTCCTTCCTAACGAGGGGTATGCTAGTGCCATTGTCCTGCCGAGGATTCGGGCGGGAAATTTTCAAATTACCAATGTGATGCTGACACTCTTAGAGCAGCGGGGTTATTTCACCGGAGCCGCGTATCAGAATGCTTATAATCATCTAAAGGGCTTCGTGGATACCTGCTGAGGTAGTAAGCAGACAAATGTCTCGGAGGATGCATTGAGACTTCGGTTATTCCCCTTCTCTCTTCGAGGGAATGCTCTTGATTGGCTCGAGCGGCTTCCCAACCATTCAATATCTACTTGGGATGAGCTCGTGGACAAATTCATTGCTAAATTCTTCTCCCCAAGTCATATGGCGGCGCTCAGAGATGAAATCTTGGCCTTTAAGAAAGAACCCAACGAGCCTTTCCATGAGATATGGGAGAGATACCGGACCATGGTTAAGGAATTTCCGAACAATGACATGACTGAAGCCATGATCCTACAGACTTTCTACCGAGGGATAAACACTTTCAATAAATGTGTGGTCAATCAGTTGGCCGGCGGAAATTTCATGAAATTGACTTACCCCGAGGCATGTGAGATATTAGATGAGATGGCTGACACATCGTCAACTTGGCAAAGTAGAGCAAACGTACCTCAGGGTGAGACCGGTGTCAATAGTCTTCACAAAGAACTTCAAGAACAGGGGCAAGCAATTGCCGAGCTTACGACCACTATGAACCAACTTGCAAAGGCCCAGCTTCAACAATTACAAAGGCAAAGCAAGTAAATGCCATGGAGGGAGTGAACCAAAGAAGACCTCGGGGAAATTCTAAGCAAAGCAACAATGATCAGGGTGACCAAGGGCCAAGTGGATATAGTCAAGAAAAGGAATATGATGACCAAGAAGAGGATGTGATGTATGCTAATAATTACCAAGGTCAAGGAAACAATCAAAGCAACAATCAAAACTGGAGAAACCAAGGCAACAATCAAAGTTGGGTAATCAAAGACAAAGAAATTGGAATAATAACAATAATGCACGGAATTGGGGGAACAACAATGATTGATAATGGGGGAACAACAATGATGACAATTGGAGTGGAGGCAACAACAACAACAACTGGGGTGGCAATGGTCACCGGGGGTCAGGCTTTCAAAGGCCCCCGATGTACCAACAACCAAGCAATCCACCCCCGTACCAATCTCAAGGACAATGCTCATCAAGCAATGATATGGGGAGAATTGAACACATGTTCAAGCGGATGATGGAGCGAAATGCGGACTCCGATGCTCAGTTGGCCTCTCACAACATATCCACTAGGAACATTGAAGTACAAATGGTCCAAATTTCTCATGCCTTAAACACACGCCCAAAGGGTGAACTACCGAGTGATACGGTGGTGAACCCGAAGGGTGGGAACAATAATAATACCGGTCACGCCGTGGTGGTGACTACGAGAAGTGGAAAAGGTGGTGAAGCAAGTAATTCTAGGCAAAAGCGAATTGTGGTTGATGATGATGCATTGCCCCATAATGAGTTACCAATTGAAGTTGAGCAAGTGGTGGAAGAGACAACTACTAGTGAGGTGAGAATTGATATCCATGATAATGGGGATGATTTGCAAAGGGACGTGAACCCGTCTAGGGAACACGTGATTGATATGCTGCCGGTGGTCCCACAAGCCAAAGCACCATTGCCTAGGCCCCCCCTCCATACCCTCAACGGTTGGCAAAACAAAACCAAGAGACTCAATTCAAGAAGTTTATTGATATGATGAAGAGTCTTTCCATCAATGTCCCGTTGGTTGAAGCCTTGGAACAAATGCCCGGGTATGCTAAGTTCACGAAGGACTTAGTCACTAAAAAGCGGTCTATGGAGTATGAAACCATCAAGATGACTCACCAAGTGAGTGCCATAGTATATTTAATGGCACCCAAACTTGAAGACCCGGGAGATTTTACCATTCCTTGCACAATCGGGAGTGCGGATTTTGCTAAAGCCTTGTGTGACCTTGGAGCGAGTATAAACTTGATGCCATACTCGGTATTTAAAACATTGGGGATTGGGCAACCTAGAGCGACCTCCATGCGCTTGCAAATGGCGGATAGGTCATTGAAGAGGCCCCTAGGTATAATTGATGATTTGTTGGTGCGAGTGGACATATTTATTTTGCCTGCGGACTTTGTCATATTGGATTGTGAAGTGGATTTTGAGGTCCCCATCATTTTGGGAAGGCCCTTTCTGGCAACAGGGAAGGCCTTAGTTGATGTGGAAGCTGGGGAGCTCATTTTCCGAGTGGGCAATGAGAAGGTGGTATTTAATGTGTGTAAGTCAATGAAGCAGCCAAACAGTACAGAAGTATGCTCCTTAATGGACCTCGTCACGGAGGTGATTATTGATGATGCAAGCTCTATGATTCATGTTGATGATCCAGTGGAGGCTGCCTTATAGGACCACAAGGACAGCGTGGGAGATGGTTTTCTTGAAAGTACCAATGCCCTTCAAGGCATGGGTTCTTACTCCTATGGTCCTAGGAATCTATCATTGGACTTGGAGAACCGAAAGACTCCACCAACAAAGCCTTCAATTGAAGATCCCCCGACTTTGGAGTTGAAGCCACTACCCTCCCACCTCAGGTATGAATATCTTGGTCCCTCTCGTACTTTGCTTGTCATTCTTTCCTCTTGCCTAACCCAATTGCAGGTAGACTCAACTTTAAATGTGCTATGGAGGAGGAAGAAAGCAATAGGATGGACTCTTGTAGACATTCGGGGAATAAGCCCCGCTTTTTGCATGCACAAAATCATCTTGGAGGATGGAGCAAAGCCTTTCGTAGAACACCAACGGAGGCTCAACGAGGCAATGCAAGAGGTGGTGAAGAAAGAAATAATTATATGGCTTGATGCGGGGGTTGTCTACCCAATTTCGGATAGTGCTTGGACTTCTCCGGTCCAATGTGTTCCGAGAAGGGTGGAATGACGGTGGTCCAAAATGATAAAAATGAACTCAGTCCAACGAGAACGGTCACAAGTTTGCGGGTGTGTATGGATTACCGCAAGCTCAACAAAGTGACCTTCAAGGACCACTTCCCCTTACCTTTCTTGGATCAAATGTTAGATCAACTTGCAGGTCGGGCTTTCTACTGCTTTCTTGACGGGTATTTAGGTTATAATCAGATTTTGATTGCCCCGAAGGATCAACATAAGACCACTTTCACATGTCCTTATGGTACCTTTGCCTTCGCCTGTATGCCTTTTGGTCTTTGCAATGCACCCGCCACTTTCCAACGGTGCATGATGGCGATCTTTACATATATGGTTGAAGATTTCCTAGAGGTGTTTATGGATGACTTCAGTGTAGTTGGGGATTCATTAGATGAGTGTTTGAGTAATCTTGACAAAGTCCTTGCTCGTTGTGAAGAGACCAACTTGGTATTGAATTGGGAAAAGTGCCACTTTATGGTGGAAGAAGGAATAGTGTTGGGCCACAAGATCTCGAGGAATGGTATTGAAGTGGACAAAGGAAAAATTGAAGTGATTTCTAAGTTGCCACCACCAACTTCGGTTAGGGGAGTCTGGAGCTTCCTTTGGCACGCCGGGTTCTATCGGCGTTTCATTAAGGATTTCTCTAAGGTGGTCAATCCTTTGTGCAAATTGCTAGAGAAAGATGCCAAATTTTATTTTGATGAGAATTGCATGAGTGCCTTTGAATTGTTGAAGCACAATCTTACCTCAACTCCTATCATCACGGTGCCGGATTGGAGCTCTCCTTTCGAGCTTATGTGTGACTCTAGTGATGTAGCTGTGGGTGCGGTGTTGGGCCAGAGGGTGAACAAGATCTTCCACCCTATCTATTATGCTAGCAAAACAATAAACTCGGCCCAAATGAATTACACTGTCACGGAGAAGGAGCTTTTGGCAATAGTCTTTGCGATGGAGAAATTCCGTCCTTACTTGATGGGTGCCAAGATCATAGTTCATACTGACCATGCGGCACTCCAGTATCTCATGACCAAAAAGGATTCCAAAGCAAGACTCATGCGTTGGGTATTGTTGCTTCAAGAATTCGACTTGGAGATTGTTGATAGAAAAGGAAGTGAAAACCAAGTGGCCGACCACCTTTCTCGATTGGAGGAGCAAGGTCGACCTTGTGATGGGCTTGAAATTAATGACAATTTCCCCGATGAGCAACTTCTTTCGGTGTCAATGCAAGAAATTCCATGGTTTGTCGACATTGCCAACTATCTTGTCACGGGTGTTGTTCCTCTTGAGCTCTCTTCTAACCAAAGGAAGAAGCTTAGGAGGGATAGCATGGACTTCTATTGGGATGAACCATATTTGTTTAAGATTTGCACTGATGGGGTCATCCGGCGATGTGTACCGGAAGAAGAACAAAGGTCGATTCTTGAGTCTTGCCACTCCTCACCGTATGGTGGTCATCATAGAGGGGCAAGGACTGCTTCAAAGGTGCTAAGTTGTGGTTTCGTTTGGCCTACATTGTACAAAGATGCCGGTGACTTGGTCAAGAGATGTAATGAATGTCAGAGGACCGGAGGAATTTCAAAGAAAGATGAGATGCCTCTCAATACTATTCTCGAAGTGGATATTTTTTATGTATGGGGTATAGATTTCATGGTCCCGTTTGTTAGATCCTGTGGGAACACATACATTCCCGTGGCGGTGGATTATGTATCTAAATGGGTTGAAGTAGTGTCTCTACCCAACAATGAGGCCCGGAGTATTATTTCATTTCATAAGAAGAGCATTTTTACAAGGTTTGGCACGCCTCGTGCAATCATTAGTGATGGGGGGTCGCATTTCTGTAATAAAGCTTTTGACACTTTGCTTGCAAAATATGGTGTCAATCACAAAGTGACCACTCCATATCATCCCCAGGCGAGTGGCCAAGTTGAAGTCTCAAACAGGGAAATAAAGAGTATATTGTCAAAAACGGTCAATGCAAATAGGACCGATTGGTCAAAGAAGTTGGATGACGCTCTATGGGCTTATAGGACTGCCTACAAGACCCCGATCGGTATGTCTCCGTACTGATTGGTGTTCGAGAAAGCTTGCCATCTACCGGTTGAGTTAGAGCACAAGGCCATGTGGTCCTTGAGAAAGTTGAATCTTGAATGGGATGTGGCAGCCAATCTTCGTGTGGAGCAGCTTAATGAACTTGACGAATTCAGATTCCATGCCTACTCCAGTTCGTCCTTGTACAAGGACAAAATGAAGTGCCTTCATGATAAGTATGCTCGTGGAAAAGAATTCAAAGTAGGTGACTTGGTTCTCTTGTTCAACTCTCGGTTACGTCTATTTCCGGGAAAGATTAAGTCAAAATGGAGCAGACCTTTTGAAGTTGTGTTTGTGACTCCGTTTGGTGCACTTGATCTAAAGAACAAAAGTGGAGAGATTTTCAGAGTCAATGGGCACAGGGTCAAGCACTCCCTGGGAAAAATTAATGACAGCCATGTGATGGCACTCCTCCATCTCAAATGAACTTGGTAACATGCGTCGTGCCGCGACGTTCAATCAGGCGCTTCTTGGGAGGCAACCCATGTGTATTTATTTCTATTTTTCTTTGATTTTCTTGGTAGTATAGAACTCATTTTTCACTAACTGGTTTTGGGATGTTGTAGAATTATTTTGATGCAGGGCAAAAAGCTAAGTGTAGGAATTACAGCTCTCTGAAGTTTGCACCGCGGCCGCGGTACCCTTTTTCGCGGATCGCGGTGAACCACTGCGGCCGCGGTTGAATTTTCGCGGTCCGCGGTGGCCATTTGTCCATTTTTCCAGAAAGGTGATTGACCGCGGACCGCGGTCACTTTTACACGGTCCGCGGTGGGTAAGTACAGTGGGTCCCAGGCCCCCTTCTATAAATAGACCTTCAGGGCTTCATTTTACACTTTACGCACTTTGACTCTCCACAGTAAAATTTCACCTGTGCATCACTCTACATACTTTCAAGTGTCCATTCCATTCATCTAATCTTCATCCCACATCTAGTAAGTGTAATTGTGATTCCATAACTTCTTAATTTGATTATTTTCTTGTTTATTTGGTAGATTTTCCTCTCTTTTTCTCCTTTTTTTTTCTTTCTTCTATTAAGCCTTTAACCATGTTAGGGTTAGTTCATAATTCTCAATTTAGACCATTTGTAGTTAATTTCACTGATTAAATACTTAGGGTTTTAATATCATGTGCCTTTGAACTTAAAATTAACTATAGAATTGAAACCCTAGGTTTTTGGAATTAGCGCGATCCGCAGTGCTTTTACGCGGACCACGGTGCTTGAATTGTCAGTTTCCACTTGATGACCGTGGACCACGGTCCTTTTTACGCGGTCCGCGGTGCTTGACTTCAGAGAAGTAGGTAGTCTGAACCCCACTTCTCTGCGGACCACGATCGTTTTCGTGCGGTCCGCAAGGTCTGAGTGCGGACCGTGATCGCTTTTACGCAGTCCGCGGTACCCACCTTCAGAGAGCTTATTCTTCTTTACCCTCTTCACTGCGGACCGCAGTCATTTTTGTGCGGTCCGCGAGGCCTGAGTGCGGACCGCGGTCGCTCTTATCCTGTCCGCAATGCCCACCTTTAGAGAGCTTATTCTTCTTTACCCTCCTCACTGCGGACAACCGCCATTTTTGTGCGGTCCGCGAGGCCTCACTACGGACTACGGTCGCTTTTCCGCGGTCCGCGGTCCCACTTCTGCAACTCATTTCTCTGTATTTGATGTTCCTCTGTTCTTCCATCTATCCACTGCTTGGGTACTAATAATGTTTAAATGTTTTGAACTTGCAGATCATGGTCCACTCAAGAGGAGGTGGTCGAAAACCAAGTGGCAGGGGAGAGTCATCCCGGGGGAAAAGACAAGGGACAATCAAACTGGACCCCAAAGTCCGGCAAGCTATGAAAGAGACAAGAAAAGCAATATGGGCCATGGATAGAGCTGCTACCCAATCGGGAAGTGAGTATGTACCCTCCGGAGGAGAGTCTTTAGAATCCATACCAGAGTACTACTCAGACTTTCCGGAGAGGTTTAGGTTGACCAATGAGCCATCTGACTCTCCCCATTCCCAAGCATCAGCCCATTCTGAGTCGTCTGAAGGCTCAGCCGCAGGGGATGATCATGACGACTCCACCTCACCCACAACTTCCCTGTCAGATGAACACTCCGGGGGTGAAGAAGAAGAAGATGAACCCCAAACAGGGGGTGAACCCCAAGTTGGGGGAGTTGAGAGAACAAGGAAGCCTGAGGCTTGGCAAGACAGATTCGTGAGTGAGCCAGCCTTTCATAAATTCTGGGAATGGTGGAAGGAGAGGAAGCTGATACCGGAGCGCAGGTTCATCACCAAGGATCTATTGCCACTCAACCCCAATGTGAAAAGACAATTCAGGGAGAGAAAGGGTTGGGATTACTTCTCTTGCTACTTGCCGGATGCCAATGATCATCTTGTCAAGGAATTTTACATAAATTTGGGCTATCTGAAGAAGGACTCCAAGGCAACCATGGTGAGGAATCTCACTGTACCTTTTGAAGGGGCGGCATTGAATGTATATCTGGAGTTTGATGATGAAGATGAGACACAATACCTAGAGAAGTAGGATTCAGGTGATAAGGCCCGTCATTGGCTAGCGGAGCACTTGTCCATCCCATGTGAAACCCCTGACTGGTTGCAAGCAGGGAAGACAATTCTCAGGAGAACGTTAAATTTTGAGGCCAAAGGTTGGGAGATGTTCGTGTGCAACAAGATTGACCCCACCTTCCATGAAAATTCTATTCCTATCAAGCGTGCTGTGTTGATTGCTTCTATCATGGCGGGGTACCCGATCAATGTCGGGAATATCATGTCCACCGTTGTCACCCGGGTGGTAAATGAAGTTGATAGAGCTTACCCCTTCCCAAACTTCTTGACAATGTACTTTGAGGAACAAAGAGCAGAAAAGAGGAAGTTTGACACGAAGGTGAAGCCTAAAGCTCCATTCTCTTGGTACGATCTTCAGAGTGATGACAACCCAAAAAGCAAGAAGTTCAAGGGTAAGTCCATTGCTTCCACTGGCCAGTCTGAAGAGCCAATGGTTGTAGTGGGACCTTCTCAGCCCGAGCCAGCCATCCTATAGAGTGCTCCAAGCCCCTCCACTTCAGCTGAACCAGGCATTCCTGCATCACGGGCATATCCTCTGACTGCCCACAGACTGAGCCAGTCCCTTGTCAGTATCAACAACTGGATGCAGGAAGCTACTTCTAAGTTGTCTATACTTTCTTCGTCTGTGGAAGCCCAAGCTACTCCCCCTCCACCAGAGGTACCCCAATCCGTTGAGGACACTCTCAAGGAACTTCTGGCCAACCAGAATAAAATCCTTGACAACCAGAAGTTGTTTCTGAAAGTTGTTGACTCCCACGGGAAGGCATTAAAGGAGCTTGCAAAGGAGACCAAGAGGCTAAAGAAGACAGGTGCATCCAAGGAGTCAGTGAAGGAGCTGAAGAAGGAGGTGGAAAAGCTAAAGGAGGATCACCTACCATTGGACCTGCTGCTTCAAGACCCTGCTGCCCAGCCTGATCAAGAGCCAGAGATTGAGAGGCCGGCAAAGAGGAGGAGGATGTTGCCCCGTACAGATGGTATAGTGATAGAGTTGGCAGACCCACCAGTACAGGCCCAGACTACAGAGGAGGTTCAGGTCCAGGTCCAGGTCCAGTCGGAGGCACAGGGCTCTGAGGACCAGTCTCAAGTTCTCCCACAGTCCACAGACCCCGGGACCCACACTAAGGATCCCACACAGGCAGAGGGCCAATATGGAGTTTCTCTTTACTCTCTTTCTCCTTACATTTTGTGCTTATTTTGCTAAGTTAGCATTGAGGACAATGCTAGATTTCAATTGGGGGAGTGACCCTATTTTGATTGATTTGGATGGATGACTGTATAATTCAGATACTATTTTCTTTTTTTTATTTTGGTATGTAAATAAATTTACTATTCCAGTACTTTTTGTACTTTTCACTTTTGGTTTGTATATAAAGTTACTTTCTAATGTATATATTCATCCCCCTTATGTATATTCGACTAAATCCCCTCGTGTACATATTCATTCTATCTTACGCATTTTACTTTTTGCATTTTTCCTTCTTATAGCTTCTTATTTTTCTTTCATAGCTTTTTGTTTTGAATTTTTTCCGTGCAATAAGCCTTTTGGTTTTCTTAATGCCACGGTTCTTTCCAAAGGTGGAATTTGTGTGAACCGGGTGGCTCTTCCCGAGGATGGATGGTGTGACAACCTTCTTAAGAGTTTGAGTCTATTTTTCTTTTTGCTTCTTTTTAATAGCTAGTGAATAGAGGTGCCTCAAGCAAAGCTTCACTTGGGCCTAACACATTTGCCTTTGATCCTATGGTAAAAAACAAATCATTGTGTTTAGGATGGTGAAAGTTGTGATCTTGAGACTCTTTTGTTGACCGATAATCATCAAATGGTTTTTTGGGACCATTGTGTTGCTCAAAGCATAACTGAGGTCGTTGTGGTCCCCCGACTCCGTTTCTTTAGCAACCCCATAGCATGAGTGGTGAGAGTGTGAATTGCAAGTCCAAGTCCTGTGCCATTAGTCAAGAACTTGCCCTGAATGTCTGTCTAGGCGAAATCATAAGTGAAGTTTGACTTAAGAGGTGATTATAGGCTCTCCTTGATCCGAATAGTGACTTGAACATCTCCATAGCCTCCCAATGATAATTTCCCTAGTCAACCCTTTTGAGCCTTAGACCTTTTTCTTTCAAAAATCCATGATACAAGTCTGTACCAATTTTAACCCTCTCTTGGCACCCCTTCTTCCCTTAGCACAAAGCAAAAATGTAAGTTTGGGGGAGAGAAGAGGAATGCAAAAAAGTAAAAAAGAAGGTACAAGAATGAATAAAAAGAAAGGCAATGAAAAAGAAAGAAAACAAAAATCAAAAAGCCAAAGAGAATGAACAAGTTAGAAGAAATAAAAGGGAATCAATGAAAAGAAAAGAGATTAAAGGTGTGGAATGCTTGAAAAGGAGTAAAATGATTGAAATAAACAAAAAGGAGTGACAGTGTGTATCTCTAACCCCTTAGAAAGAGCTAAATTACTCAAGAAGTCAAGAGAATGTTAAATAAATGAAGTGCTTAAGGGAAGATAGAACTCACTTTGACCAAATATTGCCTACCTTTAACCAAAAGCCTTCATCATCTACCCACAAAAGTCCTATATGATCTTGAGTTGAATGAAGCTTACATTAGTGATGACTCACTCAAGGGGCAAGCCTATGGTACTTTGAGCCAGACTTGAGTCTTTTCTTTGAGAGAGATGAGTGAACTCCCATTATCCTTGTTCCGAGTATTACAATCTTAAAGTGAGGTTTGCTTAGGGAGAGTTGAGGAGTATGAGTTTGGGTTCCACAATGACCAAAGTAATAGTAAGAGTTTCGTTGATTAGTCGAGTCAACTCTTGATGCTCTTGTGTCGCACTTAAATCTATGGTTGTAAAAGGGTCAAATGTTGTTAATGATTCATTTGCATTGAGGGCAATTGTTGGTCCCAATTGATGCTAGAAGAGGTTACCTTAGAACAACCGAATTTTCTTGGAATTAATCAAAAAGGGGTGGGGGTTATTTTGTTTGCTTGAGGACAAGCAAAAGCTTAAGTTTGGGGGAGTTGATAACTAGGGATTTTACCTTGTTTTACGCTCTATCTTGCTTAAGTTTTGGATGCAATTGTACACAAAATAGTCCCAAAGGCTCACGTGTTGTGCTTGTTGCAGGGTTGAGCCAAAAAGGATGACAAATAGTTAAAGATCTGCTCAAAAAGGAGTGAAACTTGCACAAGTACCAAGAACAACAAAAGGCTAAGCTCAAGTGACCACCGCGGACCGCGGCCCACTTTATGCGGTCCGCGGTGGTGAGGTTCAGAGGGCTCGTTTCCAAGGCAAATTCCACCGCGACCGCGGTCCATTCTACGCGGATCGCGGTGAAGAGGTTCAGAGACCCAGCAATTGAAGCCCAGAAGACTTCCACGGGCCGCGGTCCATTCTTCGCGGTCCGCGATGAAGCCACCGCGTCCGCGGTCCATTTTATGCGGACCGCGGTGGCCAAGATCAGAGCCCAATATTTTGAATCTAAAAAGCCTCACCGTGGCCGCGGTCCATTTTATATATTTCTTTAGGGCAAGCTTGGTATCAGATATTATGGGTAGCTCGTGAATAGTTTCTTTTCATCTTTTTGAGCAATTTTAGCTAGATTTCAGCATTAAATCTTCCTATTTTATTTTATAATCCAATCATATGGGTTATGCTTCATCTATTTCTGTGATTTCTTCATTGATTATGAGTAGCTAAACCCATTATCTAGGGTTGTGGCTCAACCCTAGTGTGGGTCTTTAATGGGTTCTTTAAATTAGGGCTTAGATGTTTATGGGTGATGGATATTTGGGTTGATTTGTGATTTTCTTGTTAAAATTGGTGGTTGCAAACACTAATTGGTGTTCAATTAACTTGGGTATTTCTTGAGAAAGAGGACTTGAGTCTAGAAAATCAACCCAACAAGGAATTGGGATAAAATCATGAGAATTGATAGTCCCAATTAACGGGTTAAACCCCGAGAAAGTAAAACCCTACTTGAGCCCATATTGCTTGTGCAAATTAGACACCCAGTTGACCTTGAGAAAGGCAATTAGGCATAGCCACTCAAGCTACCGAGAGGTATAGAGTGGGTAACTTTGGAGCATTGGCTATATCATAATTCCCCGAATAACGTCTTTGCCTTAGATATTAGAATCCATTAATTACTCGCCTAGGTAAAAGTCATAACCCTAGTGCCTTTATCCAATTAGAAACAACCCAAAAAGATAATAGTAGTTCAATTGCAATTATCATTAGTATAAATCGTAGTTATAGTACAAAACCAACAATTATGAAAAGTGCAATTAAGAACACGAACCACTGTTAGATCACCTAGAAACTCAACTCCAAATCATAACTCTCTAAGGATTCGATCCAGACCTTTCGGGTAAAAGCTGCACCGACCCTCATCTTCCTACTTTAATAGTAGTGTGGGTAAGAGTCGATAAGTTGGTATGGGGACTTAGGTGAGTTGCATCTTGTGAGATGATTCACAGCCAGCAGAGTCTCCTTCACATGTATTTTATTTTCTCTTCTGTCCAATTTATATTCCGGACAGTGATTGTATTACGTTTTAAATTCCTTGAGATTACTCATGCACTTGTGACACGGGGTTCTGGGATGTAATGACCCATATTTAAGTTAGGGTATGTTGGTCTTTTAACATAAAAAAAATAATACAAGAAAAGAAAAAAGAAAGGAAGGAAAACCTAATCAATCTAAAATAAGGACAAAAGCCCACGTGAAAAAGAAAGAAAAGGGAATTGGGGGAAAGGGAAAAGCAGCGCTGCTGCAGTAGAAACAAAAAAAACGCAGAGAAGGGAAGAGGAAGAAGAAGAAGAATGTAACGACCCGACTGGTCGTTTCATGTTCTAGGACCCTGTGCCCCTAAACGAGACTTTTTATAGCTTCTTTTATTGGTTTATGACTTGCGGGGACGGGTGGTTCGGTACTTGGAGGAGTTTGGAATGGTCTAGGAACACTTAGTTCCTTAAAGTTAGCCTTAAAGGCAAAGTTTGACTTCGGTCAACATTTTAAGTAAACGACCTCGGAATCAAGATTCGAAGGTTCCGGTAGGTTCGTATGGTGATTTCGGACTTGGGCGTATGTTCGAAACGGGTTTTGGATGACCCGGGAGCGTTTTGGCACCAAATAGTGAAATAAGAATTTCCTTAAGTTCAAATTGAGGTTTGGAACGTGTTTTTGTGTTATCGAGGTCTAAATGGAATTCTGAGATCGGGAATAGTTTCGTTATGTCATTTATGACTTGCTCGCAAAATTTGGTGTCATTCTGAGTAGTATTGGTAGGTTCGGCACATTGTTAGCGAATTCTAGAACTTGAAGTTCTTAAGTTTGGTCCAATTGGTTTTGGGGTGTAATTTTTAGGTTTAGCATGGTTTAGGACATCCCGAAGTCTCAAAAGAGTTCGTATTATGATTTAGGACTTGTTGGTATAATTGGACGGGGTCTCAGGTGGGCCCAGATGCCGTTCGGGCATCGAGCGAGGCAAAAACCAGCAGCAAATGACTGGTGGTGCACCAAATATGGTGCGACCGCACCTGCGGAGGCCTAGACGCAGGTGCGACCCCCAAGTGAGGATGCCAAGTTCCGCAGGTGTGGATTATTTTTCGCAGAAGCGGAGCCGCATGTGCGGACTCCGCTCCGCAGGTGCGAACCTAGGCTCCTTTCCCGTTTCCGCAGATGCGAGACCGCATGTGCGGTCCTCGAGCCGCAGGTGCGAAAAACCTGTAGGCAGTGAGTTTCTTTTAAAATACGGGGATTCACCATTTTTGAACATTTACTTCATCCTTTGGGCGATTTTTGGAGTATGCAAAGGGGATAAACGACCTAGCTACTGTAAGGTAAGTAATTTTTACCCTAAACTTAGTTTAATACTTGAATTCTTAGGTATATTAACACACTAATTAGTAGAAATCATGAGTTAGAGTAGAAACCTAGATTTTATGAAAAATGAGAGAATTACCAAAGCATTTGTTATGAAATCATACAAAACTATGTAATGTTGATCCTTAGGCTATGGGTGAGTGTTTTCTTCGAAATTTTCGGAATTTGAGCGTGTGGGCCCGGGGGTGTATTGTGGGATTTTGTGATTTAGGATGAAATAATCGCTTAAATAGGGGAATTTCATACCTTTGAGTATAGATTGATTTATTTATGCATTATTTGGCTAGTTTCGAGTCCTTGGGCGATGAATTTGGAGTTTCGGGCGCATTCTTGACCCGGGGGGTAGACTTGATGCGAGGTAAGTCTCTTTTCTAACATCGTAAGAGGGAATTGTCCCTTTAGGCGAATAAATGATTATGTGTTGTTAAATGCAGGGACTACGTACGTATGATGTGACGAGAGTCCGTGCGTAGTGACTATTCTTGTTATGGGTAGTTAGGTTCACACCATGCCTAGTAAATTTCTTAAGTTACTACATGCCTTGTGATTCCTTCGTATGCAAATTCGTTTCATGAAGTTCTCTTAATATGTGTTTTAGATGAATCATTATTATTTGTGGAAAAAGGGAATTTAGAGAAAGGATGTTATGTGTATATGCGACCGCTTCGCAATATATGTATATTCCACGAGCGGAGTAATTGTTTCCACTACTCTCATGGGAGCGGGCCGTACGCCACGACAGGTTAATAGATGCATCTATGGTTCACGTCGTTCGACCCTTTGGAAGTGCACATTTACTATTATGTTGTCCCAAACCGTACCCTCTGATATACTGTGTGCATGCTGCTTGTTGATATTATTTGTGACTTAAACCGTTAGTTGACTTAAAATGAGAGATTTGGAGTTGTATGTTAGAGTTTCGACTCAAAGTAAGTTTCGTAACATGCTATATTTTTACTGTTCTATTATTCATGTGTACTTGTTACTCTCTTTAAGTTATATACATAATTACACTGTTTGGACCCTAGTAAGTGTCAAGTCGACCTCGCGTCACTACTTCTTCGAGATTAGACCGGATACTTACTGGGTACATATTTATGTACTCATGCTACACTCTGTACTTAATTGTACAGGTTCTGAGGCAGGTGCATCCGGGTATCAGTCCGGAGCTCGTCCCAGATTCGTACTTGGTTTGGACTTCTCGGTGAGCTGCTTTCCTTGACGTCTTCTGGCAGCACCTTGGAGTTTTCTTTCTTTTGTTGTTATATCTGTCTATATTTCCCTCGGACAGTAGGGCAGATTTGTATTCTTTTGGATTCTCATTCTACTAGATGCATGTAAACTTGTGACACTAGTTCCTAGCACACACGTAGTAGACATTATATTTTTGGACTGTAAATATTAAATTATGGCTTTTACGACTATTTCTGTTTAAACTGGCCTAAGTTGTCCATTTTACTTAGTGTCTTAAAACTGAATTTGGTAAGTGAAGGCTAGCCAATACGAGGATGAGCGATTGTTTAATTATCGAGATTAGTTTCTAGCTGGTAAAAGCAAGGATATGATTGTTAATAGTGGGTATTCTCTGACTAGGTAATTAATTATGTGTAGCAAACATATATGGGTTGAGACAAGCTATTCGTGATGGAGCTCACAACTCTAGATACACTGTATATCTCAGGTCTATAAGACGCACCATGACTATAAAAAATAAAAATAAAAAAAATAAAAAATTTGATTGGTTGGAAAAGAAAGAAAAAAAAAGTTTGTTAACTTTGTTTCTAACTATTTGATATGTCAGTATGTTAAGGCAAGCACTTGCGACTCACAGGCCCACTAAAACAACTCAAGATTCTGAAGTGGAAATGCAATAGAACAATACATTATATGACTAAATTACTCAAACTATTAGAGGTATGATTATATGTGGGGAAGTTGTAAATTGGCTTACCAAGTAGGCACCTTTCTTGCTAGTCAAAACCTTTTATAGTGAACAGAAAATTAGCTGACTCAATAGAGCTCTATTATCCATCAGCTCTAATAGAGGATCACATTCACTTTACGATCTGAAAATCTTTTCAAAAAATATTGGGTACACGAGTAGATCTTAGTACTAGTTTTATCACACGCAAACACAAAGTCCAAATGTGCTATACTGATCTTGGAGGATATGTTGAGAGATTGTATTCTTAAGTTTGGAGGTAGTTGGGACGGTTATCTACATTTAGCTGAATTTGCTTACAACAATAGCTTCCAGTCTAGTATTCAGATGGCATTTTTCGAAGCATTATATGGTAGAAGATGTCATTTTCCTATCGGGGGATTTGAAACTGGTGAGACTAACTTAGTGGGACCCGACTTAGTACAAGAAGCTATTGACAAGGTCCAATTGATTAGACCATGATTGCTCATAGCTTAAAGCAAACAAAAATCTTATGCGGATAAGAGAAGAAGATACTTAATGTTCACAATTTGAGATAGAGTGTTCATACAGGTATCTCCTATGAAGGGCGTGATGTGATTCGCAAAAAGAGGAAAGTTGAGCTCGAGGTATATATGTCAATATGAAATACTTGACCGAGTGGGAGTTGTGGCATATCGTTTGGAACTTTCTCCTTAGTTATCTTATATTCACCTAGTGTTTCATGTCACCATGCAAAAAAAAAAGTATTGTATATCAGACTCCTCTCAATTGCTTGAAGCACCTACTATACTACTCGATGAGAAGTTGTCTTACGAGGAGGAGCCGTTGGCTATTGTCAATGGACAAGTGAGGAAGTTACCGTCAAAGGAAATTGTGATTGTTAAAGTCTTTTGGAGAAATCATACCATTGATGAAGCTACTTGGGAAGTGGAAGATGATATATGAGTCAAGTATTCTCATTTATTTCGGTCTACAGGTACATACTTGAGTTAAATTCGGGGACCAAATTTCATAAGGTGGGTAGGATGTAATGACCCATATTTAATTTAGCGTATGTTGGTATTTTAACATAAAAAATATAATACAAGAAAAGAAAATAAAAGAAGAAAAACCTAATCAATCTAAAAGAAGGACAAAAGCCCACATGAAAAAGAAAGAAAAGGGAATTGGGGGAAAGGGAAAAGCAGCGCTGCTGCAGCAGAAACAAAAAAAATGCGGAGAAGGGAAGAAGAAGAAGGAGGAGGAGGAGGAGGAGGAGGAGGAGGTTGGAACCAAACTTTGAAAAATAGGTAATATAATATTCTTATATGTTGTTTTACTAATACGAGAGTATATAAATTCAATAATTTGAGTTATATAGTGAGATTGACTAATATAATTAGAAACAAGAAAAAATTAAGTAATCTTTCCCTAACTCGTAGCACTTTGTGGAAGAATCATGGGTGACTGTACAATACTTTGTAATGAAGATTTAATTTTTTAAAAACAAATCAAATTCTTAATATCTTTGTATGTAGTAGAATAAATTAAATATGGGAACATACATAGAAACAAAGGCAATTTGTTAACGGCATTCTTTTTAATTCAAAGGATAAACTTTCTTACTTCACTTGCTTAAGTTATCTTCTAGGTGTATATAATTTTGTTAGGTACGAAAGAAAGTATTGTCGATAGTGATCCTATATGATTTAGATATATACACATAGTTGACATAATTTGGGTAAAAGAAAATTGAAAAAAAAAAATATACGAGTAACTTGAAGTTGATAGATTATAGACTAGTTGAATTACTCATAGCATGGATAAATATAATTCAGCGAATTGATGGTATAACATAAAACTCTAAGGATTTGGAATCTAAATTTCGCTATGAATTAGATTAATCAAAAGAATTAACACAAGATCGATATTGATGTGATTATAGATTGATTGAAGAAAGTCGTACAGATCGCTAGAGGCGACGAGTTTGGTATTTCGACACGAGTACTGTGAGTAGTAATCTTACCGCAATTTGTGTTTTCATAACCTACATGGTTTATACATTATTTTGAAAATAAAATGTGTTACCGAATGTTTAAAATTGCATGTGGGACAAGTCATTTACTTGATATGGTACTGAATAGTTTACTTGAGATGTTTACAGTTATTTAAAATATTCTCACTGTTACTAGACATGTTTTACTATTACTAGAGATATGATTACCGTCACCGAAATTGGATTACATGATTTGATAAAAAAAATTAAAATACCCTTTTGAAAATGCTTTCATGTGAAGATTTACTGTTTACAAAGAAAAGTATAAAATGGAGATGACTTTAAAGGATCCCGTAGCTAACGGCGAGTTCATTAGACCTGGTGCACCTTGTATTTACTGATTACCAAGTACAGTTAGAGCCCTCGCTAGTGGGAAGGTAGAACTAGCATACAATTACAGTTTTCCCTCGAGCAGGGACCTATAGTTATATTTGACTCCTCTGACGAAGGGGTTCACACAGTGATATAGATTACATGATCCTTTTCTGAAGACCTCCCAAATATAAAGATTTGCGTATTTACCGAGTTTATTACTGAATTGTTAAATTGATTTTGTTACAGGAGACAGATGATTAGACTGATTATTATTACTGATTTAAAAAGGGCATTTTATTTTGTGATTAATATACAAGCATGTTTTCTAACTTGTCCTCTATTAAAAATGGTCGTGGTTAAGTGTTATTACTCACTGAGCTAGCGACTCATTCCCCGTTACTATTTTTACAGAGGCAGTAGTAGACGCAGGCGATGATTCCGTTAATTAGAGTGCACGAGTTGACAGATACTGGTGAACCCCACATTTATTCACGTGGGCAAATATTATTATTTATTTGTTATAGTATTTTTCTTGAAATTCTTAGAGCCACTCCATAGTCATTTTGTTAGTGTCATGAGTATTCGTTCATTATTTTTGATTTGTGACTAGTATTGGACTCTCTTATAGTATTTTGGAGATGAATTTAAGATTATTATGTTGCAAGTGATTGATTAATTGTGGTGAATAACTGTTTGATTAGTTAATGAAGAATATAAGATATTTTGGTTGATATAGGTAGGTTCTATTGTTGATTTTTGAGACATGATAAATTTTTGGATTGTCCTAAAATAGGGAAAACCATGTCTGAATTTTTGTAAAATACCGATGAGGCTTACTTGGGAGCACTTGCTCCTAAGCGCCAGTTATGATCCTAAATTAGGTCGTGACATGGGATGACTATGGTATTTATTCATTATTTGAATTGGTTAAAAATATTTTTGTTTTGGAAGTTCATTATTTACTATTGAATGTAATGAAAGGAAATGATTTCGAAACTACTAAAACGAGAATTTGATTTACTTCTTGGTGTTATCTTGCGTGACAGTGGTGTCCGGCGCCATCACGACCATTAACGGATATTGGGTCGTGACATGATCTTGGGTGGGATTCCTGTCATGTCTAAATTGGACCATGCAAAGAAATTCATGTTATCAATAAGAAATTAAATGAGTTTTTTCCTGAGTTCGGGGGTTAACCCCGTTCCCACGTATACCTTACGTTCGGGTAGATACTCGATGAGTATCACATGTTCCAGCTCTTTGACCGTCGATTTGGTTGCATCCGATTCTTCGGGAACGACGAAAGTTCGAGGAGTGAGAAAATCCTCTTCATCGTCTTCGATTACCTGCTTATCCGATTCGGTCGAGGCCGGGGACAGTGATTGCTATTTGGCCGTTTGCTTATCTTTTATGCTCGAATTTTCTGAGGTTGAAGGTGCTGGAATCGGCGTCACCTCGTCAACTGCAAAAATCTCCTTTGCAGCGTGTTGTTCCCCATAAATTGTTTTCACATCATCCACTGTTGGGAACTTCATCATTTGGTGAAGGGTCGACGGTACTTCCCTCATATTGTGGATCCATGGTCTTCCGAGCAGTGCATTGTACCTCATATCGCCTTCGATGACATGAAACTTTGTGTCTTGGATGGTCCCAGCCACGTTCACTGGTAGGATTATTTCTCCCTTTGTTGTTTCACTAGCCATGTTAAAGTCGTTTAGGACTTGAGATGCAGGTACAATCTGATCTAGCAGGCCGAGCTGCTCTACAACCCTCGACCTAATTATGTTCGCCGAACTACCTGGATCCACGAGAACACGTTTAACTTGAATTTTATTTAACAAAATAGAAATTACCAGGGCATCGTTGTGCGGCTGAGAGAGGCCTTCTGTCTCTTCATCGTTGAATGTTAGGGTGCCTTTGAGCATATAGTCCCGGGTTCATTTTTCTCTTGTAATCGATACTTTGGTGCGTTTGAAGACATGTCCTTGTGGGACGTCGACCCCGCCGAAGATCATGTGGATAACATGCTAAGGTTCTTCTTGCTCATTTTTTCTGTTGGCGTCTCTTTCCCTGAAGTGATTTTTGGCCCTATCACTGAGGAATTCTCGAAGATGGCCCTCGTTGAACAATCGAGCTACTTTCTCTCTTAACTGTCTGCAGTCTTAGGTCGTTTGGCCATGTGTGCCATGGTATTTGCACATCAAGTTTGGATTCTTTTGAGAAGGATCGGTTTGTATAGGTCTGGGCCACCTAGTGTCTTTAATCCTTCTGAAGGCCGATATGATACCTGAGGCATCGACGCTCAAATTGTACTCCAACAATCGGGGTGCTTCTGTGGGATCTGCATATTTGTCAAATCCAGTTTTGCTCATGAGTCCCCGAGAATTCTGTCTTCGGTCACCCCTCCGATCATTCCGGGCAGAATTACGTCACGTATGGTTATTCCTTCTTTCTGAAGAATATGTTGATACGATCACTATTCGACCTTGATTCTTTATCAACATCTCTTTGGTTTTTACATGCCGATAGATTAGGATGCACTGAACCTGAGGGGGATCCCAGTTGATCGTCCTCGACTCTAATTTTTGATTGATATCGGTTGTGAACATCTGCCCAAGTCACAACCGGGTACTCTATCAAATTCTATTTCAGTTGGCGTGATGCGATCGAACTCCGCTCATTTAATCCCTGGATGAAAGCCTGAACAGCCCAATCGTCGGTAACCGGCGGCAACTCCATACGTTCCATTTGGAATCGAGATACAAATTCTCTTAGCATCTCATTATCCCTCTGCTTCACCTTGAAGAGATATTATTTTTGTCGTTGCAACCTTTAGATCTCCAGCGTGTGCCTTTACAAATGAATCTGCCAACATGGTGAACGAATCGATAGAGTTCGGTGGCAAGTTGTGATACCAAATCATAGCTCCCTTCGACAGGGACTCCCCGAATTTCTTTAGCAATACTGACTCGATTTCATCGTCTTCCAAATCATTTCCTTTGATAGCACACATATAAGAGGTAACGTGCTCATTGGAGTCCGAGGTCCCTTTGTATTTCGGTATATCGGGCATCCTGAACTTCTTTGGTATGGGCTTCGGAGCCGCACTTGGAGGGAATGGTTTTTCCACAAACGTTTTGGGGTCCATTCCCTTTAGGATCGGTGGTTCCCCCCAGAATCTGATCAACTCGAGAGTTATATGTTTCCACCTTCTTGTTGTTGGCCTCGATTTTCTTTTCTCCCAAATTCTATTCTCTTAGTAAGCTCTTCGAGTGTTCTCATTATAGCAGGGTCAGTTGTCAAAGTATTATCGCCTGATCTTTCAGGCACTGGCTCGGTACGACGAGTAGCCTCTTGTTCGACCCTATTCGAAGCCACGTGATGATTTTGCAACTAGGCAATGGCGTTCTGTTGGGCTTGCAGAATTTCAAATATAACTTGGAGACTAACACCTTCGTCTCCTCTGCCCTGAGTACCTCGACTGTCAGTTCGACCCTCTCTTCATACGCTTCCATCGGAGTCCCCGCCTAAATCCGCATTCAAAGCAATATGCGAACCGACATCGACCGGGTTGGCGGGAGGTGCTCCTCCGAGGTCAGTCTGTGGAACCTCGATTCCTGGAGCGATAACATTCTCATTCTCCCCGTGGAGTCCGAGGCTGTTGTCACCATGTGTAGATGTGTTTTGTGAGTTTGACATGATTTATCCTGAAAACAAAATTCTTGACAAGAAACAAGCGTAAAATAGTGTGTGATACCAGAAGTAACGTTGAACAATAACTATTATCCTTATCCCCACGGTGGGCGCCAAACTGTTTACCTCGAATACGAGTAATAATTAAACTTGTAATGTGGTTATAAGGATATGTGATCTAATTCAATGTCAATTGATAAATACCTAAATAAATAAAAGAATTAAATGATTAAAATGGATCAAACCAGTGTAGTTACAAGTTATCGACCCCGATTTGGATTAGGTCTCGAGATCAAGTGTCAAGAATAGCGAGAACAACAAGAATAATATGAACAATAAGAACTATAAAGAGTTAAGAGCGAATAGAAGAGCAAAGTGCTTGTATTTCTCAGTAATAGTGTACAACAACAACAACTATCCAGTATAGTCCCACCAAGTGGGGTCTGGGGAGAGTAGGATGTACGCAGCCCTACCCCTATCCTGGAAAGGTAGAGAGACTATTTCCGATTGACCCTCGGCTAATGAAGATGAAGGAAGCCCTGATAGAAAGTGATAGCAAGACACAATGTTAGAAAACTAAACTGGTGATAACAACACAGGATATGAAAGGAGTACCAATATCAAGTAATAGCAAGATAGTATATTGAGACAGATAAGTCTAAGGCAGCACATGAGAATATGACGAAGTCCTGCTAGCAAACTATGTAATTACTGACAGTAAGTAGAAACAGAACAAGACACGCAGCTATAGCAAACTAAGGAAAAAAATAAAAAATAAAAAAAAATAGATAAAAAAAATAAAAATAAAAAATAAAAAGGTACTATACTAACACTAATAATATCGAACTAGGGAAGACAACGGGAAACCCACGACTACCTACTAACCTTCCACCCTAATCTTCCGACTCCACACTCTTCTATCCAGGGTCATGTCCTCGGTCAGCTCAAGCTGCGCCATGTCCCGCCTGATCACTTCCCCCCAAGACTTCTTAGGTCTACCTCTGCCCCTCTTCTCACCTCCCAAGTCCAACCTCTCACATCTCCTGACCGGGGAATTTGTTCTTCTCCTCTTAACATTCCCAAACCATCTCAACGTTGCCTCACGGATCTTTACCTCCACAGGTGCCACTCCCACCTTGTTCCGAATAACTTCATTCCTAATTCTATCCAATATGGTATGCCCACACATCCATCTCAACATCATCATTTCCGCTACCTTCATATGCTGGACATGTGACTTTTTGATTGGCCAACACTCTACCTCATACAACATAGTCAGTCTGACCACTACCTTGTAGAACTTACCCTTAAGTTTCAACGGCACATTCCTATAACACAAGACACCGGAAGCGAGCCTCCACTTCGTCCATCCGGCACCGATATGGTGAGTAACATCCTCATTTATCTCCCTATTCTTCTGAATTATAGATCCCAGATATTTGAAACTCTCCCTCTTGGGAATGACTTGCGTATCGAGTCTTACATCCTCATCCGCCTCCTGGGTAACACCACTGAACTTGCACTCCAAGTATTCTGTCTTGGTCATGCTCAACTTGAAACCCTTAGACTCTAGAGTATGTATCCAGACCTCTAGCCTCTCGTTAACGCCACCTCGCGTCTCATCAATCAGGACTATGTCATCTGCAAATAACAAGCACCATGGCACCTCCCCTTGAATGTGACGCGTCAAAGAATCCATTGCCAGGGAAAACAAAAACGGATTGAGTGCTAACCCTTGATGCAACCCCATCTCAACCGAAAAGTAGTCAGAGTCTCATCCTGCTGTCCTCACCCGTGTCATAGCCCCATCATACATGTCCTGAATCACTCTAATATATGCTACAGGCACACCTCCAGCCTCCAAACACCTCCAAAGAACCTCCCTCGGTACTTTGTCATAGGCTTTCAGGTCAATGAACACCATATGCAAATCCTTCTTCACCGCCCTATACCGCTCTACCAATCTCCTCATAATGTGAATGGCCTCAGTAGTCGACCGTCCCGGCATGAAACCAAACTGGTTCTCGGAAATGGACACACACCTCCTCAATCTCCCTTCAATCACCCTTTCCCACACTTTGATCGTGTGGCTTAACAACTTGATACCCCTATAGTTGTTGCAGCTTTGGACATCCCCCTTGTTCTTGTACAACAGGATCATCGTACTCCGCCTCCCCTCTTCGGTAATCTTCTTCATCCTAAAAATGACGTTAAACAGCCTAGCAAGCCATTCCACGCCCTCCTTGCCCATACTCTTCCAGAATTCCACCGGGATCTCATCCGGCCTAGTCTCTCTACCCCTACTCATCCTGCGCATAGCCTCAACCACCTCTCCCACTCGTATGCGTCTACAGTACCCAAAATCCCACTGCCTCTCCGAGTACTCCAACTCGCCCAACGTGATGCCCATATCTCCCTCCTTGTTCAGGAGTTTATGGAAGTATGCCTGCCATCTCCACCTGATCTGTGCCTCCTCCAATAAAACTCTTCCCTCCTCGTCTTTTATGCATCTCACTTGGTCTAGATCCCGGGCCTTTTGCTCCCTCACCTTTGCTAGCCTGTACAATTTCTTGTCCCCGCCTTTAGCCCCAATTTCTTCGTATAAACGACTAAACGACGTGGCCTTAGTTATAGTAACCGCCAACTTCGCCTCTCTCCTAGCCTTCTTGTACCCCTCCATGTTGGCACTCTTCTGCCCCTCGTCTATACTCTCCACTAGCTTCAAATACGCCCCTTTCTTTGCTTCTACCTTTCCTTGCACCTCTTCGTTCCACCACCAATCCCCTTTATGGCTATCAGAAAAACCCTTTGAGACCCCTAACACCTCTTTCGCCGCCTCTCTAATACGATTTGCTGTCATTGGCCACATACAGTTCGCGTCTCCGCTACTCCTCCAGGCCCCCAGAGCCAGCAACGTTTCCCCCAACTCGTGGGCCTTGTCCTTAGTCAATGCACCCCACATGACCATAGGAATGTCAGCCCTAGCCCTCCTCTTCCTCATCTACCTGATCTCTAAGTCCATTATCAAAATCATATGCTGGGTCGTAAGGTTCTCACTCGGGATGACCTTGCAATCCGTGCACAGACCTCTATCACATTTCCGAAGAAGCAGATAGTCAATCTAGGTCTTGGCCACCGTACTCCGAAAATTTATCAGGTGCTCCGCTTTCTTCGGGAAACACGAGTTAGCAATCACAAGCTCAAAAGCCTTAGCGTACTCCAGCAGCGAAATACCTCCTCCGTTTCTATCTCCAAAACCGAAGACATCATGCACACCATCATATCCCCCAGGCGACCTCCCTATGTGGCCGTTAAAATCACCCCCTATAATAAGCTTCTCAGTGGACGGTATACCCTGCACCAACCCATCCAAATCCTCCCAGAATTGTCTTTTGACCTCCTCGTCCAGACCCACCTGAGGCGCGTATGTACTAACTACGTTCAGAGTATACCTACCCACAACTATCTTAATGGCCATCAACCTTCTCAGTAATAGTGTAAAAGATAATTCGTGTATGATGATGATAATGATAATATGGTCCTTACAAATGAATAGGGTTCCTCTTTATATAGTAGAGGAATCCTAAATAAGGTATGACTCTAATTTCGAAAGTAAAATACATGATTAATATCATTAACCGTTAATGGTTCTATCGGTTCCGAGATTCTCGCCGAGATTGGTGGTCGATTGCGGATATCTCGTGATTCGTTACTGTGGTGTCGATTTAGCCTGATCTCAATCCTTTAGTCTTCATATTCTCTGAGCCCGAACTTGCTTCGATACCGGCTTACTCTCGAGACATACCCTCGAACCCATATATAGAATCGGGTATCCTCGATTTTTACCGTATACAGAATCCATCATATTTTTAAGGCGAAATACATAAATGACGCCTTTATCATTTCGACATTTCAAGTAACTTTTAGGTGTATCAAGTAAATACCCGAATACAGTAGACCATATGCGTGAGTCCCACTTGCAAATGACATGGTATGTTTGAGGATGGTATGTTTGTTCATTTGCTTGAATGATGGGGTTGGATTGGAACTGATTTGAACTTTAAAAACTTCATTTTCAAATTAATTGTTGCGCAGAAGCTGGAATTAAGGTTCTTCTCTTTGATTATGAAAATTCATACCCATGGTCCAAGAGTGATCAGAGTCACTTAATGGGCATCCCATGGTTAAGAAAGTGCACAACGGGAGAGAAGTGGAGCATCAGTTAGTTTCATGGATAGTTCCCAGGAATTCCTCTCCAAACTAGACTCAAAAAACAATGTATGATTTGTATTCTATTTGACTTCATAGATTAAACCAATCGTAAAGCTGCATGTAGGCGATCAAAAAGTGAAGCCTCAGCTATTAATTAGAAGTTGGTAATCAGTAGAATAATCGTATCATCTTTTATTTTTTGTTCCATTTTGCCTTTCTACTCTGCATAGATATAAATTTTTTTGTGTGTTAGTCATGTCACTCCTTTATATAGGTTTAAAATTGGCGGTCTTGCTGTACTTGCAACCCATAAAGGTATACAATATTGTAAATTTATTTTCTAGTTAGAATTATGTGCTGCCGTTTTTGGTGATGGAAATGTTAGAACCTCGAGAAAATATATTGGTCGTAAACAAGTCATAAATTTCTGTGGCTAGAAAATCATGTTATTGGAGATAAATGAAGAAGATTAAAATTAAATTGTTTTTAAAGTTTTAAGGGAGAGAAAATGCCCTCAATTTCGCATTGTAACGGGGCATTTTTGGCCTATTTCCGTAAAATGTTTTTAAAAATTGAGAATTATGATCGCGAATACGTTTCATGCCTTCCAAAATTAAGGTGAAAATTTTAATAAACCCCATTAGTAATAAAAAAAATTAAAAAATTGGAAATTATGGTCGAATAATTGCATAATTTGGAAATTGCGGATGGATGTATCATTGTTTAATTATCCATTGGTTTAACAAAAGCACCAAAATTGACCAGGTAAAGTCTGCATTGCTGAGGGTAACAATAATTAGGCGAAGGTAGTTTGCATGGCTTGACTACTAGAAATATAATTTGGGGATTTCCACTTCTAATCCTTCAATAACGAATAAACTCTTTCTTGTTCCAAAAGATTTAAAGACCACACGTTTTAAACCATCCAGTTAGTTCATTGAACCAATCACAATGTAACTTTTGATTTATTGGAGCTCATTTGATTCTTTAATTTTAACCAATTTGAGACTGGGTATTTGGGTTCTTTATTCCTAATTCATATTTGGACATCTAATTGGTTGGATAATGTGTATTAGCTCCCCTTCGTCATACGTGTTGTCCAATTTATATAGCGTATAACAATGTTTTGAAAGGCGTTTTCGGGGAGAGCCCACCAAAAATATCTCGAGGCGATAGTGTGAGACGAAAGTCTCAAGAGGCGTAGCAATTCGGGACGTATGCCCGGGTGTTTGAGGCTTGTTTTATAATAAGGCGTAAGCCCCATGGGCTTTTTCAAATTAAAACAATATTTGTTGAATAAGTCCTTCATATAATACCCAAATTCTCAAAAGTCGGCTTGTAATTACTCAAAAGTTTTAAAAGGAACTGAAATGTATTTTATTTAAAACTCAAGACCTTTTTTTATTAATTGAAGCCCTAATTTATGGTCTTTCCCAATTTTTTATTTTGTCCGCTAGTCTGCTAATATCTCCCAAAAGCAACGAATATTCAATATTTTTTTACAAATACAAAGAGACTCAATTCTCCTTCATAGCAGCAAATTAAATCAAATTCAAAGTCCAAATTGCAGGCTAGTCATCCGTTTTGCTCCTCCATGTAGAAAACTTTATTCTTTTCGACTCAAGTTACTTGCGCTAGTACGTAGCGTATAATAGATTATTTGACTAGTTTTTTGTGGGGATGGATATATATATATATATATATATATATATATATATATATATTATTTTCTTCAATTTTTATGCAATTTTACCTATTTATAATTATTTACTGCAATTAAATCATTTTTATAAACTATTAAAAATTAAATATCCATGGGACTTACGCTCTATGTCTCGGAATTTACGCTTTGCTGAGGCATATGTGAAACGCCTTATGCCCATGCCTTTTAAAACACTGGTGTATAATGATTGGACCAAAACCTTCTAGTAAATTTATTTGATTAATGATTATATGATTAATTATATATGATGTTCGGGGAATAAGAAGAAATTCTTGCTAGGATCAAAGTGCAATTTTCCAGCTAATTAAAAAAAAAATCATTCTTTTTGCAGTCTGATAATATTAGCCCTATGTTATCCCATATCCCATGTATGGACATATGATAAATGGAACTAAGTATCCTTTTTTTTCAACTTTGAGATGACATAAACATATTCTAGAAGCAATCAAATTAAGTTTTGAATATATCACTTGCATTAATAAAATAATATTTTGCAGACCATACATGGGGAAAAAATTATATATTAACTCTAGTACTTGAATTATTTTGCTTTAGTTTATTAACTTAGACTTGTATTTAACTAAATAGAGATAATTGAACGTAAAATGTATGAGAATAACACATCATGTATGTATTGCCTTTGACAGAGCGTTTTAAAAGAATATTTCACATGATATGTTAGCTAGTAATTAGATTCCCTAGGTTTAGAGTGTTAATTGTTGGAGAAGAAAAGTAATCAATCATTTACTAAACAACCTCAACTCAAGGCACTGGTTTTAAGAGTACTTGAATGGATTAGTTGTTTTACAAAATCTTTAAACCCTCTATATCTTTACTGATTCAGCCAGAGAAGATATGCATAGTAACCTCCCCCCCCCCCCCCCCCCCTCCCCCTACAACCACAAAGAAAAAGAGGATCTGTTTTTTTACTCCCCTTCCAAAAAAGAAAGTAAAAATCTGCTGTTTCGTTTATAATGTGGCTTAATTGTGGAAATTCCCTTCTTGTTCTCCATTTAACATGGAATTTGTAATCCTATTGTATTCTCATTGTAAGACATGCTAAAAACTAAAATAAAATAAGAAATAAGATAAAGCTACGTACATAAATTACGCATGCAAAACATTGGTAAGACTTATCATGGTTAGTATTAGAAACGTAAACAATTAGAGTTAGTTAGTTAGTTACAAGTGGAGTTAAAAATACAGTGCAAGGACACGTGATTGATAGGTGTCCAGCTAAGAAACACTAACTATTCTGTATAAAAGGAAGGTCCTCTTCCTTCTCTGTATAACATAATAACATTGCACAAAATCTCTCTAGAATGTTCTATTGTTGTTGCCTATAATGACATCTTCTCATAGCTAATCTCTTGCCAAGTTGACATGGTATCAGAGCAGCGTTCGTGAGGATCGGAGCTCCGACATAAAGATTTGAGTAATTCTCGCCGGAAAGTTTGATTTAGAGAATCGGAGAAATGGATGAGTGCAGATTCTCAATTCGTGAAATACAATGGCAGGAAATGAGGTAACGTTGCTCAATCACAACCATCCACTATTCCTCCAAGCCGGAGATGCACCAGGTTTGGTTCTTATTCCAATTAAACTCACTGGACCTGAGAATAATGCCCTATAGAGTAGAGCTATGAAATTAGCCATGCGAGGTAAAGGAAAACTAGAGTTTGCAATAGGGATGTTCATTTGGATCGGATATCCGAAATTCGAACCAATCCATTCAATTTCGGATTTCGGATTGGACCGGATTTCGGATTGTGTTTATAAAAATTTCGAATTTCGAATCGAATTCGGATTGGTATATTTTAATCCGATCCGATCCGAAATCCGAAATTATTAGGTAATGTATAAATACTACACTTTAATTTCGGATAGTCAGTACTTCCTTTACATCTTCCTCCAAGTTATTACCTTTATAATTGCTAGAGTTAGCTATATTGACACCATAATTGTATAAACATGATTTTTTCTTAATGCATTGCTTCTTTTACAAAGAAAATATACATATTAGTTTGCAACTTTGAGGCATTTACGATCTGAAATCCGATCCGATCCAAACTTTAAAATCCGAATCTGATCCGATATAATTTGGATCGGATTTAGATTGCATTTTCTAGAATCCGAAATCCGAATTCGAAATGTGCTAAATCTGATCCGATCCGATCCGATCTGTGCACAACCCTAGTTTGCAGACATAATTTGTGTGAAGAGTAGATATAGAGGAGTGTTAATTAGCTGAACAGTGGGAAAAAATGTAACGCTATTGTGCTATCATGGATAGGAATTACAGTATCAAGTGAATTGATGCCTAGCATAGTATTTGCTTCGGATGTGAAGAAAGTCTGGAATGGTTTCCAAGAAAGGTTCGATAGATCGAATCTAACGAGAATCTACAATTTGTGGACGGAGATTGCAACAATGAGGCACGATACAAACTCAGTCACCACTTACTTCTCGAACTGAATTTTTTTTGGGATGAGATGGACATATTAGCCCCATTGTCCAGCTGTGACTATGAGGAGGCAAGACCTTCAATTTCAACGGTTGCTGGAATTTTTTATGGGACTGAATGAGAGTTATAGCAACGTTAGGAGCAATATATTAGAAAGAAGACATGTTGTTACAGTGGATAAGGCTTATGCTATTGTTACACAGGAGGAAAGCCAAATAACTTTGGGTGTAGTTGACATAGAAAAGGAGCCCTTGAATCTATTGGCAGAAAAGGCTCAAATAGTTGGACCTAAAACTCCAGGACTAGTATGTGAACATTCTGGATATGAAGGGCATCTAAAAAAAATTGCTAAAAACTTGTTTGTTATCCGGCATTTTAAAAGCAAGAAAAAATCGGGGAAACAAAGTGGTGTGTGGCAAAATAACAACTACTTCAAACAAGGGCAGTTCAACGGAGCAAATAAGAACAACAATGGGTTCAGATCTATGCCAACAACACAGTAGGTGAAAGTCAAATTCAAGGACACTGCTTTACAGAAGAAGAACATTCACAACTGATGGGATTGCCGAACAAATCCCCACAAGAAGGATGCATTAACAACATGAAACGTACTATTTCATTACTAGTTAATACATATACTTGTGAATGGATAGTAGATTCAGGTGCCTCACACTATATTACACCTTGCATATAATTGTTACAAGAACTTAGACATATAGATAAGTTGCAGAACATTAAAGTACAAGTGTCAACTGGAAGGAGATCACACATAGCCAATACATGGAGTACAGAAATACTAGGAAAGTACAGGATCACTAATGTGTTACATGTGCAATATTTTAAATTTAATTTGTTGTTGGTGTCGAAATAAACTAGGGAACTTTCCTGTTCGGTCGCATTTCCCTAGCTTCTGTGTGTTTCAGACACTCTACAGTGGAAAAGTAATGGAAATTGGTAGAGAGTCTAATAGACTCTATTTTCTAAGGAGAGGAATAGAATCACCATTGGGAGCAACTGTAACTAAGAATGAAGACATGGCAACTTTGTGGCACTTTAGATTGGGACACCCTTCAGTAGGAGCAATGAAGCACATCTCATTGTTGAAGAACAAAGTGACTGACAAGATACAAGAAGAGTGTATCGTCTGTCCTATGGCCAAGCAGAGCACATTAAAATTTTCTACTAGTGAGCATAAATCTACTTGTGCCTTTGAATTAGTTTATGTAAATATTCGGGGACCCTATAAGAGCGCCACTTATGACAGAAAATAATATTTTGTTACTGTTGTAGATGACTAGAGTATATTTACATGGTTATGTTTGATACAATAAAAATGTGAGGTTATAGTTGTGTTGAAGAATTTCTTAGCTATGGTAAAAACTCAGTTTGCAGCTATTGTGAAAATTCTTAGATCAGATAATGGGACAGAATTCTTCAATTCACAGTGTAATGAGTTGTTTAATTCACATGGAATAATCCATTAAAGTAGTTGCACATACACACCATAGCAAAATGGTGTGGTTGAAAAGAAACACAGCCATATATTAGAAGTGGCCAGATCCCTAAAGATACAGAGTTCAATTCCAGTTATTTTTTGGGGAGAGTGTGTCAAAATTGCATGTATCTCATCAGTAGATTGCCTACTGTAGTTCTAGAGGGGAAGACACCCGATGAGCTACTATATGGGGAAGCACCTAAACTGGAACATCTAAGGGTGTTTGTTTGTTTTAGCTATGCTGGTAATTTGTCCAGGGGTGACAAATTAGATGCAAGAACAAGAAGAGCAGTGTTGCTAGGATATTCCGATACTCAGAAGGGATACAAATAGTTTGACCTTGACACAAGGACATTCTTATGAGTAGAGATGTGACCTTCAGGTAAACCATTTTCCCTTTCAAAACTAGGAAAGCATATGACGATGATATGTTGTTTGTTCCTATAACAGATGCCACAGGGAAATTCTTGCAACCTGAACTGCCAAATGCCACAAATCTCCCGACAGATGTCGCGCCCCCTTTTATTCCTCTTTGCAACGGAAGTCAGGGTTTCGACATTCATTGGGACAACTCATTTCCTTTGGGAAAGGGGTACAGAAGCTTAAGAATCGCCACCTAACGAATTTAAGGTGTGTTAGGGCACCTATTGCAAATAACTCGTATAAACTGATTTACGCTACCGGAGATTGGGTAATGGCTTGAAATTACCTTGAGGGGAAGGTGTTAGGCACCCCTCGAGGTCCACAACGGTGGATCCCGGACAAACTTATTTTTTGAATTAGTCATTAAACAGATAAAGCATTCTAAGCACACATATGTATAAAAGAATAATAAGATAAGGAAAATCCTAGGTTTATTAGTCTATAGGATCACATTTGTACAATACCCAGTAAACTTTCCTCAATGAGAGGTGTTACACGTGGCATTAGCACACAAGTCATCATATTCTTACTACCCAATTACCCCCCCCCCCCCCCTCCCTAGTGGTTATATAAGCGATTATTGATTAAACGAACTCTACGCGTGCATTACCCGTCCCTTCCTTATGGCCCTGGGGGTGTTTAGGACTTCTAATCTAGGCAGTTCAAGACTCTCTAAAGTGTTTAAAGGAGAAAATCTAAGCGACAATAAAGAGAAAGTAGGACTGTCAAGTAAAAGAACAATTAAGGGGGCTCATGTTTACCTCCACAAATAAAAGACAATTAGCACGTCTCAAACAACAAGATTTCAGATATTTCAGAAGGGTCCTAGAGCAGGATATCTAGGTAAGCATAATAAACAGAATGTATGCAACATTGTGTCAAAGAGGGGTAATAAAGACCTAATCAGTTTGCCTACTGATTTTAGGACCTATTGAATCTGGGCAGTTCACAAATAATTAAACAAAGCACAACTTTACCAGTTTTGCAGGATTTTAATTACCTACAGGCTTGCCTAAGTGTGGATCTGAGATACCCTATAAACATGTTGTCTAACTGTAATTAGGATTCTAGCAATCGATTTAGAACGAATAGTTTTAATTTATTATGTCCTATAAACATGATGTCTAGGTGCTGAGCATTACAGAACTTGTTTATACCCGTTTTATCTCTATAACATGTTATCTAGGTATTGGGATTGCTTTTAAACTTACTTTTACAGACAGAAGAGTTACAGATTTTACACGACGCGGGCATGGTTTTAAAGCGAATGAAATAACAGTCCTAAAGCAGGGTTTCTAATGCACATAAAGAATAAACCTTTTGTTAGACAGTAACAGTAGTAGCTTAGTAACAGAATTTATATGTGGCCATGATTATGCAGAAAGTGTGGAAAGCAGAATTCTTAGAACATAATGCGCCTATAGCATTTTTTCTAGTATGCCAAACAATCCTAAAGCATGGTCTCTAATGCATACAGATAATCCTAAGAATATGATCTCTAATGCAAGAAAATAGTCATAATAAACCTAAGGGCATGATTTCTACCAAGTTTCCCCACAAAAATTATATAAGAATCCCTCCCCTTTTACTAATTCCCCCAATATCTGTTTACAAAGATTATTATTACAGACCATATAACAAATGAATTACAAAATAAACAAAGCTATGCTATAGAGAGCCTGAATAGGCCCAAAGTAAACCTGGTAAGACCAGGCCTTCACACAGTCCAAAGTGCAATAGTCTCATAGTGTCCAATAGGGGTATCCTGGTGCGTCAAAGTTCCCAGGGGCCTCAGGAACCCCGGGACATGCTCACACCAAGACCCTTTCAAATAGAGAAGTAGTCTTTGTGCAGTGTGGAAGGGCTAGCCCCAGTGTGCCAGAGTTTTGAGGAATCTCATGGATTCCTAGGCAGTACACACACTGGAGGGGAAGAATCTTAAGTAATCTAAGAGTAGGAGTGAGAGTGCTTGACATAGTTGGAATAACTTTTGGAAAATAGTATAGGAGTAAAACACTTAGGAGTGAAAAAGTATTTCATAAGTGGACATAGTTTGGGAAAAACATATTAAGAGTGAAAACCTTTTGAAAACATTCTGAGAAAAAGAGGTTCAATAAACAACAGCACAATGACAAAGCTTAGTATTGCCCAGATTCAACTTGGTTTATTAATCAACTCTAAGTGAGGACAAGCAATTATACAGATAGGGATCAAGGGTTGGGAACACGGTAATAAAACACAAAACAAGAGAGCACATTCAGCAACAAGGACAGACAAGGGTTAATTGTCATTCAGCAACCAAATTCATAGCATTAGAACATAGACTACTGATTCAGAGTCTTAACAGGGGAATCATACTTGATGCTAAAGTGGTAATAGACAGTAAAGCATAGAGACTAAGTATAGGAATGGTCATGCTGAGGACAGGGGTCTAACTGAACTGGCCATACCAATTAAAGTTAATGGACAGAAAAGATAAAAGCATAGAGCATAAAAAGCAAATATGTTGTCTTAAGGCAGTAAAAGGAAGAACTAGAAACCTAAGCTGGAATAACATACTGATTGAGGAAATAAACATAGAAGGGTGCATGTTGCAGATCAAAGCAGTAAACAAGAAAGGACACAAAATTAATGTGCAATAGCTATACAAGTACAGAAAGACACGGTCTTAATGGAAGTGAAGCAACAAAGAGCACATAGATTTAAACTTCATATTAGAAGGAATGGCATTAAGAATAGAAACATACCAGTTAAGGAAGAAAAACAGAAAGTAAAGTAGGTAGAATTCAACAGTCTAGCCTTGTCCTTCAGCCGGCTAGACAAGCAATGAGCACAAGTAGCAGAAAAAGAGATGAGAGAAACTTTGTGTGTGTGTGTGTGTGTGTTTGAGAGGTAGAATAAGAGTGTGTATATATATCACTTAAGAGGTGAATCAAAATAAGGTAAAATAATCACAGTTCAATCAATTAGGAGCAATTAATCATTCACATAATCAATTCCCATAGAGGAGTCTGGAATAGACCCCTTAATTGGGGGGGGGGGGG
>ML253378.1:1067-29178 GCA_005239495.1 Nicotiana undulata
TTCATAGAGTGGTATCAGAGCGCTTAGGTTCACATAGTCTCACAAGTCATGGGCAAACTCAGTAGAGTCCTGCGGATCGGTACGGAGACGTCTGTACTTATCTTCGGGAGGCTATAGAGTGTTAGGAAACTCCTTTTGTTCAGAATCTATCGTGCAGTTGGCCTTATACTCAAATAGTTCTTCTATTCTCTCACTGATGGTGAGAACACGTACTTCTAATGATCCTAATTCGGGGGAGGCTGCTACCCCTGCCGCTCGAGGACGAGGTCAGATGGTGAGAACACGTACTTCTCATGATCCTAATTCGGGGGAGGCTGCTACCCCTGCCGCTCGAGGACGAGGTCGAGGCACCCGGGGTAGGGCTCCTGCTGGTAGGAGGGGGCGAGGGCGTCCCAGAGCTACACCAGCTGCACCAGTGGATGATCAGTACATTGATGAGCAGGAGGAGCTGCCTCCAGTAGCACCACCTCCAGTGGACTTTATGACGGCACCAGGCTTCCAGGAGGTCATGGGCCGCATGCTGAGATTCATGGACACGATGTCGCAGGCAGGCATCCTTCCATCAGATCCTGCCACCTCTCAGGCAGGAGGGGGAGTTCAGACCCCTACAGCTCAGACTACAGGACCACAGCGTACTCCAGATATTCCGCCGGTTGTTAGGGCTCAGCCTGGGTTAGAGGTATCAGGATCCAGGCCAGTTCCGAGAGGGGAGTAGCAGAAGTTATTGGGTAGATGGACACAGCTACACCCTCCGGTATTTGGGGGTGAGCAGGGAGAGGATGCCCAGGATTTTCTAGAGAGGTGCAGGGACAGACTGCACAACATGGGTATATTGGAGTCTCATGGGGTTGATTTCACTTCCTTCCAGTTTTAGGGCAAAGCTCGTCGGTGGTGGCAATCGTATTTGCTGGGCAGGCCAGCCAATTTTTCGCCAGTCACTTGGGATCAGTTCTCCCAGCTATTCCTGGATAAGTACATTCCTCCATCTGAGAGGGAAGACTTGCGGGCTCAGTACGAGAGACTGGAGCAGGGACACTTGTCAGTGATAGAATACGAGGCTAGATTTTCAGAGCTGTCTCGTCATGCCATCATGATTCTACCTATAGATGGGGAGAGAGTTCGTCGGTTTGTAGCAGGTTTGCATCTTGGCATCAGGACTTCTTTAGACATAGAGGTGGAGATGGGCACTCCATTTCAGACAGTGGTTGAAATAGCTCATCGTATAGAGGGCTATCGTGTCACGGATAGGAGTCAGGGCCAGTCAGGCAGCAGGGACAGCATGACAAGAGAGCTAGATTCACCGGGGACTTCAGAGGTACATCAGGCAGGGTCAGGGGTCAGTTTGCTAGCGGTCAGTCCAGCCGGTCATCCTATACAGCACCTTCAGTACCTGCCAGGGTGGCTCCATTCAGGACACAGTTCAGTGCCATGCCGGATGTCACTCCAGCCATTCAGGGTTCTCAGTCCTCGGGTCAGCAGGATATGTCCCAGGTGAAGTGTTATGGGTGTGGAGACATGGGCCACGTGAGGAGAATTTGCCCCCATTATAAGGGCAAGGCAGTGCAGCAGAGCCATCAGCCCAGGGTCCCAGCACCAGCAGCTCGACCACCGAGGGGTGGAGGTCAGATTGGCAGGGGCCGTCCCAGAGAGGGAGGCCAGCCGGGTAGAGGTCATTCAGCTCCAGATCGATCTGGGGGAGCTCATCCATCAGGCACCCCAGCACGTTTCTATGCCAGCCCAGCCAGGGCAGACGCAGTAGCTTCTGATGCGGTGATTACAGATACTATTTCAGTCAGTGGTAGGGAGGCTTCAGTGTTATTTGATCCGGGGTCTACATACTCTTATGTTTCAGCTTTATTTGCTCATTTTATGGATGTTGTATGTGAGTCCTTGGGATCTCCTTTGTATGTGTCCACTCCTGTGGGCGACTCTGTGGTGGTATACCGGGTCTACCGGGCTTGTGTGGTTACTTTCTGTGATTTTGAGACCAGANCCATGCCCGAGTCGCCGAGGCTAGAGTGGAGATGTGCTTCAGTTAGTACTTTCGGCCGAGTTATTTCTTTCATACAGGCTCGACACATGGTTGGGAAAGGGTGTCTAGCCTATCTTTCTTATGTGCGGGACACGACCGCCGAATCTCCTACTGTTGATTCAGTACCTGTCGTCCGTGAGTTTCCGGATGTGTTTCCCTCAGATCTTCCAGGCATGCCTCCAGACCGGGATATTGATTTCTGCATTGATCTAGCACCAGATACTCAGCCTATATCTATTCCTCCTTATCGTATGGCTCCTAAAGAGCTAAAGGAGTTGAAGGAGCAGCTAGAGGAGTTATTGGCCAAGGGTTTCATCAGGCCTAGTGTGTCGCCTTGGGGTGCTCCCGTGCTTTTCGTGAAAAAGAAAGATGAGTCTTTGCGTATGTGTAATGACTATCGCCAGCTGAACAAGGTAACTATCAAGAATAAGTATCCTCTGCCTCGCATTGATGATTTATTTGATCAGCTTCAGGGTGCGCGTGTGTTCTCCAAGATTGACTTGAGATCGGGGTATCACCAATTGAGGATTCGAACTTCTGATGTTCCGAAGACTGCATTTCGCACCAGATATGGTCACTATGGGTTCTTGGTGATGTCTTTTGGCTTGACTAATGCCCCAAAAACTTTTATGGATTTGATGAATAGGGTATTCATGCCTTATATTGACTCGTTCGTTATTGTTTTCATTGATGATATTTTGATTTATTCGCGGCGCTTGGGTTAGCATGAGCAGCATTTGCGGATAGTGCTTCAGTACTTACGAGAACAGGAGCTATATGCTAAGTTCTCCAAATGTGAGTTCTGGCTAGAGTCCGTAGCATTCTTGGGCCATATAGTATCAGGTGAGGGTATTAAGGTTGATCCACAGAAGATTGAGGCAGTTCAGGGTTGGCCTCGTCCTACTTCAGCTACGGAGATCAGGAGTTTTCTGGGTTTGGCAGGTTATTATCGTCGTTTTGTCGAGGGATTCTCTTCTATTGCCGCTCCATTAACTAGATTGACTCAGAAGAATGCCCCGTTCCAGTGGTCCGATAATTGTGAGGCGAGCTTTCAGAAGCTCAAATCAGCTTTGATATCAGCACCAGTTCTTTCATTACCTTCTGAGTCAGGGCCCTATACAGTATATTGCGACGCTTCACGCGTCGGGTTGGGATGTGTTTTGATGCAGGATGGCAGAGTTATTGCTTATGCTTCGCGGCAGTTGAAGGTTCATGAGAAGAACTACCCTGTTCATGATTTGGAGTTGGCAGCGATCGTTCATGCTTTGAAAATATGGCGGCATTACCTGTATGGTGTATCTTGTGAGGTCTATACGGACCACCACAGTTTACAGTATTTTCTTAAGCAGAGAGATATTAATTTGAGGCAGCGGAGGTGGCTTGAGTTGTTGAAAGACTATGACCTTACCATTTTGTATCATCCGGGCAAGGCAAACGTGGTAGCGGATGCTTTGAGCAGGCGTGCAGCCAGCATGGGGAGTTTAGCCTATATTTCAGCTGAGGAAAGGCCTCTAGCCTTGGACATTCAGTCTTTGGCCAATCAGTTAGTGAGATTAGATCTTTCAGAGCCTCGTCGAGTCTTGGCACATGTGGTAGCTCAGTCTTCATTGCTTGGGGAGATCAGGGCTCGACAGTATGATGACCCGTGTCTAGCAGAACTTCGGGATACTGTGATTAAGGGCCTGGCCAAGGATGTTACCTTAGGCGAGGACGGTGTTTTGAGACTGCAGGGCAGGCTGTGTGTTCCAGATGTTCATGGTTTGAGGGAGAGAATTCTAGCAGAGGCTCACAGTTCCAGGTATTCTATCCATCCAGGAGTGACAAAAATGTATCGTGATTTGAAGCAGCATTTCTGGTGGAGGCGGATGAAGAAAGACATTGTTCAGTATGTAGCTCGATGTCTTAATTGCCAGCAGGTTAAGTACTAGCATCAACGGCCATGAGGTTTATTTCTGTAGATGCCCATCCCTCAATGGAAGTGGGAGCGCATTACCATGGACTTCGTGTTAGGGTTGCCTCGGACTTTGCGGAAGGTTGACGCGGTTTGGGTCATTGTTGATAGATTGACCAAATCGGCGCATTTCCTTCCTGTGGCCACTACTTATACTACAGAGAAGTTGGCTCAGCTCTATATTCGTGAGATCGTCAGGTTGCATGGCGTGCCACTATCTATCATTTCAGATCGAGGTCCTCAGTTCACGTCACACTTCTGGAGAGCTTTGCATCAGGAGATGGGTACTCGATTAGATCTTAGTTCAGTTTTTCACCCTCAGACTGACGGCCAGTCAGAGCGTACAGTTCAGATTCTGGAGGATATGCTCAGGGCTTGTGTGATTGATTTCGGAGGTCAGTGGGACCAGTTCTTGCCTTTGGCAGAAGCCCATCTACATTAGGCATGCATATCCGACCCTGCATCTTCATCACACCATCAATAACAATATCTACATTTCGGGCATAACCTCGCCGGACCCTATCCTAAATAACAAGCAAGTGTGGGTCATCATACTGGCGCTCCCTGATACGGTCATAAAGAGAAGACCTGGAGACTATGCAAGCCAATACCCGACTAGGCTCCGATATATCCAATCTCACAAGCTGGCCCGCTAAGGCCTGAACGCCAAGCGCTAAAGGTCACTCTATTGTTGGAAGTTATGCTAGACTACCCAAACTCTCCGCTTGGAAACACAAGGCATCGGCCACTACATTGTCCTTCCTCGGATGGTATTGAATAGTGATATTATAGTCCTAGAGAAGCTCCAGCCATCTCCCTACCGCAAATTCATATCATTCTTCTTAAACAAATGTTGCAGACTCCGATGATCAGCAAAAACCTCACAGTGAACCCCATACAAATAATGACGCCAAATCTTTAAGGCGTGAACAATGGCTGCTAACTCAAGATCATGCACCGGATAATTCTTCTCATGGGTCTTCAACTGGCGTGAGTCATAGGCAATCACCCTGCCCTCCGGCATCAAGACACAACCAATTCCTATCCTCGAGGAATCGCAATACACGATATAAGAACCTGAAGCTGACGGCAACACTAACACTGAAGTTGTGGTCAAAGCAGCCTTGAGCTTATGAAAGCTCTCCTCACAGTCGTTTGACCACCTGAATGGAGCTCTCTTTTGAGTCAATTTGATCAAGGGCGAAGCAATAGAGAAAAAACCCTCCACAAAGCGACGGTAATAACTTTCCAAACAAAGGAAGCACCTAATCTCCGTAACTCAGGACGGTATGGGCCAATTTTGCACCGCCTCTATCTTCTTCGGATCCACTTGAATACCCTCACTGGACACCACGTGCCCCAAGAAAGCTACTAAGCCAAGTCGAAACTCACGCTTGGAGAATTTTGCATAAAGCTCCTTCTCCCTCAATCTCTGCAATACAGCTCATAGATGCTTGGCATACTCCTCCTATCTACGAGAGTACACCAGGATGTCATCAATGAACCCAATAATGAAGGAATCCAAGTATGGTTGAAATACAATGTTCATCAGATGCATGAACGTTGTTGGGCATAGGTGATCCCAAAAGACATCACCAAGAACACATAATGTCCATAACGGGTCCTGAAATCCGTCTTAGGAATATCTGAATCCCGAATCTTCAGCTGATTATCCCGGATCTCAAATCAATATTAGAGAACACCCTGGCTCCTTGAAGCTGGCAAAACAAATCATCGATATGAGGCAAAGGATACTTATTCTTGATTGTAACCTTGTTCAACTGCCTGTAATCAATATACATTCTCATGGAACCCTCTTTCTTCTTCACAAATAACACAGCGGTGCACCCCAGGGTGACACACTGGGCCGAATGAACCCCTTATCTTGGAGTTCCTGAAGTTGCTCTTTCAATTCCTTCAACTCCGCCGGTGCCATACGATATGGTGGAATAGAAATTAGCGGGCTGCTTGGAACCAAATCAATACCAAAATCAATATCCCTATCGGGTGGCATGCCCGACAAGTCTACAAGGTACATATCCGTAAAATCACTGACCAAAGGAACAAAATCAATAATGGGAGTCTCAGCACTTACATCCCTCGCAAAATACAAATAAGATAGACACCATTTCTCCACCATACGTTGAACCTTCAGGTATGAAATCACTCTACTAAGCACATAATCAATGGAACCTCTCCACCCAACCCTCAGAAATCCCAGCATCGCTAAGGTCTCAGTCTTAGCGTGACAATCTAGGATAGCATGACATGGATAAAGCCAATCCATGCCCAATATCACATCAAAATCCACCATACTGAGTAATTATAGATCCACTCGGGTCTCTAGACCCCCAATAGATACCACACATGACCGATACACGTGGTCCACAACAATAATATCGCCCATCGAAGTTGACACATGAACAAATGTAATTAAGGACTCACGGGGCATATCCAGAAAATGAGCAAAAATATGATGAGACATAGGAATATGTAGAACCATGATAAAATAAGACTGAATCATCTCGGTGACAAACTTAAACAATACCTAAATTCACGGCATCTGAGGCCATAGCATCTGGTCTGGATGGAAGTTCATAGAAATGGGACTGACCTCCACCTGATAGACCTCCCCCTCTAGGGCAGCCTCTAACTTCCTCACCCACACCCCTAGCTGGTTGGGCAGGTGGTGAAGTGACTGGTGCCGAAACTGATGGCTGACTCCTCTGATGTGATAGACCCCCATGACAACGAGGACCTTGCCTTCACCCGTGTCTGAATCCTCAACACTCAAAAAACTCCCTGATGCGGGGGATGGGGACTAAAGGGAACCCCTAGCACCGGAATAACTAGTAGCAGAACCTGGCATGGAGGAACCCTGAAGTGATGGCGCACTAGATGAGCTCTGGGATGGAAGGGCATTGAATAATGAGTGGCTTTGATGAGAACTACGAGAACCATGCCTTGATGATGCACCACTATAAGCTGGGCGAGCTGGTTGAGCAGGCCTAAATATGTGGCCTCTACTACGCTGAAACTGACCTCTGGAGGGGACAACACCAAATCTACTAGATCCCCGAAGCCTCTTGGCCTCCCTTTCCTCTCGCTCCTGGCGATGAACTGACTTAATCTCTCGATCGATATCAACAACCTACTCAAAAGTAGCACTCGACACCCTCTTTCTGGTCATAAGAATCCGAAGTTGATATGTGAGGTCATCCACGAACCTCCTGATCCTCTCCCTCTATGTAGGAACCAACCAAACGGCATGATGGGCTAGCTCTGAAAATCTCATCTCATACTACGTCATAGTCATATCATCTTGATGCAACTGCTTGAACTGCCTGCACAGCTCTTCCCTGCGGGACTGTGGCACATGCTTCTCCAAAAAGAGAGTGAAGAACTGCTGCCAGGTTAGGGGCGTTGCACCAACATGCCTACACCTCTCATAAGCCTCCCACCAAGTAAAGGCAGCTCCTGAAAACTGGAAAGTAGTGAACGAGACCCCACTAGTCTCCAAAATGCTCGATGTACGAAGAATCCTCTAACACTTGTCCAAGAAACCCTGGGCATCCTCGCCCTCAACACCTCTGAAAGTCGGAGGCTGAAGTCTACCAAATCTCTCCAATCTATGTTGCTCGCCATTAGGCATGACTGGAATCGCAGAGTCCTGAGCAGGCGCAACCGGCTGGGCTGGAGGTACCTCTGGTGTCTGAAGTCCCTGAATAACCTAGTCAGGGGTACGAGCGGTGGGAGTCTGAGTGCCTTCCCCGGCATGAGAAGCAGTTGTTGTAGTAGAAATAGTGACCGCCTGGGAAAGACTGGTGCACACGGTCAAAATCTAGGCTAAGGTCTCCTGAAGACCTCGGATAACAACATGCACAGTTGGTGCCTGGGCTGGTCTCCCTAGAGCATCTATGGCTGGGACCTGGTCTGGAATAATAGGTGGGTCTGTGGGTACTGCCTCGTCTGCTGTGCGAGCTGCACCTCTACCTGTACCACGGCCTTAACCGCAGCCTCGACACCTCGTGTGTCCCACGGATGGCTGATTATCATCCCTTGTAGCACGTGTCCTCACCATCTGTGAGAGAAAGAAACAACAAAAGTTTAGTTACAGGAATCAACAGTTTCGCACGACAAGAATTCATTGATCTGAATGACTCTACTAAACCTGCTCATGACTGTTGAGACTTGTGTAACCTAGGCTCTAATGCCAACTTGTCACGACCCCAAACCACTATGGTCGTGATGGCGCCTATTGCAGTACTAGGCTAGCCAATTCATTATTTATAGTATAAAATACTTTTTTCATAGATTCATTTACTAACCATATTGATCATAATTCTTTCATTTAGACAATTCAAAAACAAGCAGAAATAGTAAAAACATAAAATCACTACCCGATCCCAGAGTCATTAGTCATGAGGATCTATACTACTAATCTGATAATGTCTACTCAATACGAGATGAGTGTGATAAAAGTAAGTACTAAAAGACAGGAAGGAGAAAGGCAAGGATGCGGACGCCATGCAGCTGCCTCGCTAACTCTGGAAAATACTCTGAAGAAGTAGATCAACGCTCACTCAGATGCCCTAGCACCTGGATATGCACACAAGGTGTAGGGAGTAACGTGAGTAAGCAACAATTATAAATAAAGTCCGAGTGCAGTGACGAGCAGTAAAAATCACATGAAAATCACAGTATGAAGTCTCAAAGAAAAACAACAGTTTGCCAAATCAGTATTCACATCAAAACATCTCGTAAAACTCCAGTTTCGATAGAAAACATGTAAAAATATTTTTCACAACTTTAAACAGAAACTCAATATAAAATAGAGTGAAAATAATGATGTCCTAAACAAGCCCCTCAGGCAAGCCTCACAGTCACTCATGATCAGCCCCTCGGGCATACCTTACCATCACTCATGCCTCCCAATCACTCGGAACTCGGCACTCGCACTCGGTAGGTACCTGCGCTCACTTGGGGGTGTGTACAGACTCTGGAGGGGTTCCTTCAGCCCAAGCGCTATAAATCAAGCAAAATCATGGCATCAAGTCACTCAGGACCTCGGCCTATCATATCCTAACAAAAATAGGTACTCGGTTTCACTCAGTCATAAACCTCACAAGCCACTTGGGCATTTCAGTAAAATCAGGGAACTTAGCCCAAAACATCTTTCATATACTTTAAAAATCGAATTAAATAGTAAACATGCAAAATTATGACTGAGGATATGCTTTCAATAAAAATAGTGTGAAGATGGTAGTAAAATACCCCTGGGTTTCAACAGTACAGCACAAGGCCCCAAAACATGGCATTCAACTCAAATTAACAGAATCATTTCTAAAACACATAGATATCATGTAGAGTATATCAAAATAATCAACTATACAGTTACCACGGGACGTACCAAGTCACATTCCCTACTAGTGCACGCCCACACGCCGTCACCTAGCATGTGCGTAACCTCATTCATCAAGTAGTACTAAATTCTAGAGTTTCATACCCTCAGGTCTAGATTTACAATTGTTATTTACCGCAAACTGGACGAAACTCTACTCCGCGATGCCGTAGCCGCTCGACTCGGCCTCAAATCGCCCCGAATATATCCAAAATCAGTATCATATCATTAACACATGCTAAAGGAACAATGCCCACGCAAAAATTATAGAATTAAATAAAAAATCCCGAAATTTGCCATACCCGACCCCGGGCCCACATCTCGAAATCCGATATAATTATGAAACTAGAATCCTTATCCTCTCAGGAGTCCATACATACCAAACTTACCAAAATATAACTATGTTTGGCCCGTCAATCAATCAAATTTAACTCTCTAGTTCAAGGTCCTAATTACCTAATTCCCACCCCTAATTTTCGCAAATTTCATGCTTAATCTACTAAAAATCACCATAGAATAGAGTTTTAGGTTCAAAAACATTACCTCAATGTGTTTCCCCTTGAATCCCTCTTCAAATTCCCTCAAAAGCTTCAATCACGTCTTCAAAAATGGTGGAAATGGGAAAAATATCGCGAAGGGGTTCTTATATATCTTTCTACCCAGCTAAACCGAATCTGTGGTCCATATTTCGCACATGTGACCACCGCATCTGCGGGAATTACTTAAGTCTTCAAACCCGCATCTGCGATCGCTTCTCCGCACCTCCGAGCCCGTAAATGCGACCACTTATCTGCTTCTGCGACAAAGCACCAAACCTCCAATATCTAAACCTCCGACTAGCTTCCGCATCTGTGATGCTCGCACCTGCGGTCCCCTATCCACAGGTGCGGTCACACCAGAACAGCAGCACCAACTGCATTTATTTCCAAGTTCAAACTCTCTGATGACCATCTGAAATCATCACGAGCCCCTCGTGGCCTAAACCAAATGTACCAACATGTCATTTGTCATCACACGAACCTAGTCGGACCCTCGGAACACTCAAAACAACATCAAAATACCAAATTAACCCGGAATTCAAGCCTAAGGATTTCTAAACTTCAAAATTTCACCAATGATGCCGAAACCAACCAAACCATGTCCGAATGACCTAAAATTTTGCACACACATCCCAAATGACACTACGAACCTATTCCAACTTCCAGAATTCTATTCCAACCTTGATATCTAATTTTCCATTGCCGACCGGAAATCACCAAAAATCTAATTTCGCCAATTCAAGTCTAATTCGACCACGGACATCCGAATAACATTTCGAACCCACTCCTAAGTCCAAAATCACCTACAAAGTTATCCGAACCATAAAAATCAAATTTCGAGATCGTTTACCCATAAGTCAACTTTCGGTTGACATTTCCAAATAAATACCAACTTAAGAGACTTAGTATCTCAAATCTCTCCAAAATCACTTTGAACGCGAGCCAACCGACCCGACATAACATAATACAGCTGAACTACATATAATGAAGCAGAATTAGGGTAAATGGGGCTAAAATCTCTCGGAATGACCGATCGGGTCATTACACCATATCCGTGTCAATGATTTGAAATTTTGTTTCTTTGATGACCCCTTCTGCGTAAGTATTTAATTAAATCTCTCCTTTTGTAATGATAGTAGAGTTATCAAATCCATATAGGGAATGTGCTTTTGGTATTACATGATCTCCCATCAGCATCTCTTCCACGACTCTTAATAGAATAATATTCACTAAGCTTTCTGGATGAATCAAGACTCGTTTTATATTAGTGTCATGTATAAGTAAAGATATTACCGGTGCGGTATTGTGAGGAACCAATAACCCATCAACATCTGCATCATCAAATGTTATGCTATCATCTTCCAAAGTTTCACGAGTTCTCTTCCCGTGAGTTATTGTGAACTTTGATGTCTTCCTTGTTGCAGTATAGTTTACGCCATTAACCTCTTCTCCGCCATTTATAACGTTTAATATTATCTTTAGAGATGGTGGTTTTGGGGACTCCTGTCTGTTCTTTATATATGCCCGCTTGCCTTTTTCACTAACCAACTATGTTAGATAGCCTTGTTTCAATAAATGTTCTATCTCACCTTGTAATAACCTGCAGTCTGATGTTCTATGCCCATGATCATTGTGGAATTCACACAAGAAGTATGGGTTTCTTCTGTTTGGATTTGATCTCATCTCTTTGGGCCATCGAACTTTATCTCCCATGCTTCTTAGAACAGAAACTAGCTCGGAAGTAGTCACATTCATATTATAGCCTCTAATTCTCGCATTTGTGTTATTACATCTGTTACGTTCATCTCGATCCTTTCTGGATCTTGACGATGATGAACTTGAATCTCTATTTGATGGTCTGTGATCAGCACGTACGTTTTCGAATTCGGAACGAGCTTCACGTCCTGAAGGTACCATGTAGGGTTCGTACCTATTCTTACCGGTCATCTTCTCTGATTCTGATCGCCTTGAACTCGTTTTTTCTTCTACCCTCGACTGAGCTATGGTATCCTCTTTGATTCGCAAGTTGGTACTGTACCTGTTATAAACATCATTCCATGTCGTGGTTGAGAATTCTCGCAAGATCTCTTGAATATCCGAGCTTCCGAGCTTTTCTCGTTCAAATTGCTTAGAAATGCCATGGCTTCCCAGTTGTCAGGTACTCTAGGTAACAACATCCTTTATCGTTGGTACCTGTCTACAAATTCTTGAAGTAACTCACTATCTCCCTGTTTTACCTTGAATATGTCTGCCATTCTCTTTTCTACTTTTTGTACACCCGAATGTGCTTTTATGAACGAATCTGCAAGCTCAGCAAAAGAGTCAATAGAGTTTTCAGGTAAGAGAGAATACCACGTTAGTGCTCCTTTAGTAAGAGTCCCCTAAACGTTTTGACCAGAATAAATTCGATCTCTTGCTTGGTTAAGTCGTTGCCTTTTACTACCGTGGTGAATGTAGTTACGTGGTCGCGTGGATCAGTTGTCCCATTATATTTTGGTATATCAGGAATTTTGATTTTTTTGGGAATCGATAATGGTGCAACACTTGGCTTCCATGGTTGTTGGGAATATTTATCAATCCCTTTGATGACAGGTGGTACGCCAGGTATTTGTTCAATACGTTCATTTTGTTCCTTCACCTGTTTCTGCAAGGTTAGTATTAAAGATTGTAAATTAGAATTACTAATACCTAGTCTCCATTTGAGTGATTCATCAGGAGTTCCTCCACTTCCAAAATTAGCCAGTCCTGAGGGTGGATTTTCCACAGTTGCAGTATTATTTGGAGGAGGTGTTTGGGATATACTTGGTATCCCTTTCACAAAAGTCTGGAGAGCTTCATTCACATATTCAGCAATTATTTGCTTCACATCATCTTGCTCTCTTGTTTGCTCATTCCCAAGTTGGCCATTGTTTTGAGTAGTGGATCTTTCTGGGGTTTGTTCCCTTGAACCACGTGACGTTCCTTGAGGTGATGGAATTGGAGTTCCTATTTCATGTTGGTTGTTTTCTTTAACGTTCAACATGATTAAGTTAAGTAATAATAATTTGGGAAGTGGAAAAGGATTATCAGATTCCCGGTAATGGAACCAGTTTGTTTAACCAAAGAGTCAGATTCTTAGTCAAAGCTTATTAAAAGAAGTACTCGGGCTTCTGATAATCAAGAAAATCAGCTAAAACAATAAAGGAAGTTAGAACTTAGAATAGTAAGGAAAATAGTAGAAAGCACAAGAAGGTAAAGTATATTCCAATATTTATCAGAACGTGTCAATACAAATAATATTTCTTTCCCTTTTATGAGGAGCTTCAAGTACAACATCTACTCCTCTTCATGATTGAGCATTAATGAGAATTTATGTCACTAATGAAATGTTATAATAGGTAATCATAATTATTTCGTGAAGATTTTGTAACGTTTGAACTTATTGATTGAAGATCCAAAAATCTGCCCTCTTTTCTGTCCTAGTTCACTTTGATCGTGTCTCTTCAACTCTTTAAATCGGCTCGAGCGCCCGTTTCTAGACATCGCTTGGGTGTTTTGCTCGTATCTACTAACTTGGTATCTCTTCCTAAGTTTTCCTCCAGCTGCCATTCTTCCATTGATCCACGCGGTTTACCATGTCAACCACTTGATTAATTCCACGTGTAATATTTATTTTTACTAATATAGATTTTCCTTGTATGTTTTGATAATAGAACCTTTAAACCCCTTGTTTTCCCTCCCTTATATGATAATTTATGATAGTCATTATCTAATAATACACATACTATGAAATTTGGATGGGACCCACAGTTGTAGACCACGAAGAGTGTATAAAACCCTCTCTTTGAGGTAATTTGAGCCCTTACCCGATCTTTTGTAACGTAGACTAGTTAAACCAGGGTCATTTGCAAATAGGTGTCCTAAAGCGCCTTAAAAACTATTATGTGACAACTCTTCTCTTTTACTACCCATTTAAAAGAGTTGTCACACGTCAAAGCCCGCTTTCACAAGAAAACGGGGCGCTACATTAAGTGATTTAAGTGGTACCTCATCTAGAGGTCACTCACATCAAGGTAGAGGTTGTCCTTACAGGCCTGCTCAAATGGCTCGTCCAGTTCATCGTGGTGCATCATCTATTCATGGTTCTTACAGTACTCATCCGGGTCAGTCATCTTTCAATTCACTACCAGCTTAGAGCTCATACCGTGCTCCATTATTTCAAGGTTCATCAGTATCGAGTTCCTCGGGTGGTTTTCTAGTTCTCGTGGTCCGATTTAGGCCCCACCATCATTTCCAGATCGCGTTTTACTACTGTGAAGAATAAACATGTGAGGAAGTATTTTCTCCGTCATAGTAGAGGTCCACTACGGCTGGGAGGCTAATCAATGACCCATTCACCAATTTCTACACCACCCGCTCTACCAGCTCGTGGTAGAGGTCATGCAAGTTGAGGTCGCCCTAGAGGGAGAGTTCAGATAGGTGGTGGTCAGGATCGATGTTATACTTTTCTCTCTAGGCCAGAGGTAGTTTCTTCTGACGTTGTGATCACATATTTTATTTTCGTATGCCACAAGGATGCTTCGGTATTATTTTATCATAGTTCCACTTACTCATATGTGTCATGGTACTTTTATCGTTATTTGGATATTCCCCGTGATTCTTTAGTTACGCATATTCATGTGTCTACACCGTTGGATGATTCCATTATTGTGGACCAAGTGTATCAGTCATGTGTTGTGACTATTGGAGGATTAGATACAATAGTTGATCTTTTACTGCTTAGCATGGCTGACTTTGATATGATTTTAGGCATGGATTAGTTTTCACCATGTCACACTATTCTAGATTGTCACGCTATGACTGTGACATCGGCGCTGTCGGGGTTGCCTGGAGTTAGTGGAGAGGTTTCATGGACTATGTTCCTAGTAGAGTGATACTATATTTGAAGGGTCAACGGATTGTTGACAAGGGATGTCTTGCATATTTGGCCTTTGCGAGGGATATCAGTGCTGATACTCTACCATTAACTCAGTTCAAGTAGTGGACGACTTCCTAGATGTGTTTCTTGCACACCTGCGGGGAAAGCCACTTGGCAGGGACATTTACTTTGGTATTGATTTGGTGTCGGGCACTCATCCTATCTCTATTCCACAGTTCTGCATGGCACCAGCGGAACTGAAAGAGTAAAGGAATAGATTCAAGAGTTGCTTGATAAGGGCTTCATGAAGCCTAGTGTGTCGCCTTGGGGTGCACTAGTTCTATTTTTGTAGAAGAAGGATGGCACTATGAGGATGTGTATTGAGTACTGGTAGTTGAAGAAAGTTACCATTAAGAACACACATCCTCTATCATGCATTTATGACTTATTTTCTTCAGGGTGCTAGAGTATTCTCAAAGATTGGTTTTAGGTTGGGGTATCATTAGTTGAAGATTCGGGATTCTGATATTCTAAAGATGCCTTCCGGACCCGTTACGGCACTACGAGTTTCTTGTGATGTATTTTGGGTTGATCAATGCCCCAGCAGCCTTTATGTACTTGATGAATAGTATACTCCAACAGTATCTTGATTCATTATTCACTGTGTTCATTGAAAACATATTGGTGTACTCACACAACCAGGAGAATTCTGAGCAACATCTGAGGATTATACTCCAGACGTTGAGGGGGAAGAAGCTATATGATAAATTCTCCAAGAGTGAGTTTTGGTTTGACTCGGTGTCATTTTAGGGCCATGTGGTATCTAGTGATGGGATCAAGATATATCCGAAGAAGATTAAGGCAGTTCAAAGTTGGCGCAAACCGTCTTCGGCTTTACAGATCCGGAGCTTCTTGGGTTTGAGAAGTTATTATTGCCATTTTGAGGAGGGTTTTCATGTATTTTGACTCCTTTGACTCAGAAGGGTGCCCCATTCAGGTATTCTGATGAGTTTGAGGAGAGCTTTCAGAAGCTCAAGACTGTTGTCACCATAACTCCAATTCTAGTTTTTCCATCACCATCAGTTTCATATACGAAGCAACGACATCTAGCCTGGCTTGAATATCATTAAATTGGCCCTTACAGCCACTTCATCAGCCTCCCCCTCTAGTACGACCCCAAGCTACCTTATCCCCACTCCGAGATGGCTTGGTGGGTGGTGAAGTAACCGGTGCTGAAGTCGTGGCCTAACTCCTTTGCTTAACTGGACCTCCCATAAGGCGGAATAAAAATTCTTCACATGAACCAGCTCTCCACACTCGAAAGATCCCCTGTCGAAAAATGATGGCAAATACTGAGGTGGACCTCGAGAACTAGAATAATAACTACCAGAAGAACATGGTGCAGATGAACCCTGAACTGAAGGTGCACGAGATGAACTCTATCTTGGGAGAGCACTAAGAGATGATTGACCCGGTCTAGCACTGTACGAACCATGGCTAGATGATGTGCCACAATAAACTGGACGAGCCATCTGAGCGCGCCTATAAGGACGACCCATGTTGTTGTAAGACTATCACCCAGGATGAACACCACTAAAACCACCCAAACCACGAGGCATCTTGGCCTCCCTCTCCTCACGCCCTGACAGCAAACCTTCTCTAGCAATCGAGAAATGACGACTACCTCATCGAACGCATCACCAAATACACTCTCTCGAGCCATAACAAAACGGTACAGATAACAGAGGACATAAATGCTCCTACTCTTCTCCCTATCAAAGGGAACCAACCAAACTGCGTGACGAGCCTACTCTGAAAACCTCATCTCATATTAGGTCTAGGACATTCCATCCAGACGTAGCTGCTCAAACTGTCGGCAAAGCTACTCCCTCCGAGTCTGTGGCACAAACTTCTCCAAGAAGATAATGAAGAACTCATATGTGTAAGTGGTGTTACGCCGACTAGCATGTGCCTCTCATAGGCCTCCCACAATCTGAAGGCAACCCTAGCGAACTGAAAAGTAGTGAATGAGACCCACTTGTCTCCGAAATATTAGTCGTGCGGAAAATCCTCTGGCACCTATCCAAAAAGTCCTGGGCATCCTCAGACTCAGCCCCACTGAATGATGGAGGTTGGAGCCTCCCAAATCTCTCTAGCCTCTTCTACTCATCATCAGTCATAACGGGACTCATCAGGCCTGAGCAGCTTCAACCGGCTAGGCTAGCAATACCCCCGGTGTCTAAAGTCCCTGCATCACCTTCTCTAAAGTACGGGCGGCCAGAATCTAGGTACCTTTCTCGACCTAAGAAGCGACTGGCGTGGTGTGAATAGAAACTTCCTAGTCAAGGCTAGTACAAATAATTGAAATATGAGCTAAATCCTCTTGAAGGTCTGAAATCACAATGGGCACAACTGGTGCTTGAGCAGGCCCCACTGGCTCAACCATATCTGGTACCTGCTACTAAGCTGGAACAATTTCTGATCTATAGTCACTGCTCTTGCTGGTGTACGAGTGCACCTCAACCCCTACCATGGCCCCCACCACCACACCGGCCTCTTACAGCCCTAACCGGTTGTATTAGTGGTTGTTCCGCCAAACCGGTAGCATGTGTCCTCACCATTTGGGAGAGAATAGAATAACAAATGTTTAGTTCCCGGAATCTACAAACCTGCACGACAAGAATACAAGATTGTGAAGTTTCCCAAGGATTTGACAGCCTCTCGAAGATAAGTACAGATGTCTTTGTACCGATCTATAAGCCTCTACTAAACCTGTTTACGACTCGTGATACCTATGTAACCTAGGCTCTAATACCAACTTGTCACGACCCAAATCCAACCCGTTGTGATGGTGCCTATCACAGTACTTGGCAAGCCGACTACTCAGACATTTCCACCACTTTTAATCTTTGAAAGATACGAAACCAGTTTAATTAAAGGAAAATCTCTTCAAAACAGGATAGGAAATCATAACTCAATACATAAAAGTTCTTCCAAAAACCTAGGTGTCACTGAGTGCATGTGCATATACATAATGACATAGTCTGTTACACTATCTAGAAAGTAAAACTGAATAATAAACTAAAATATAGGGGAGGAGAGTCAAGGTTTGTGGATGCCAAGCAGCTATGATGTTCGGTCAAAAATGCATATATTTACACATTGTTGCCTCATATTGTAGTACTTTTAATCATAATTTTAGTATTATTTATATTATTTTATGCTTAATATTATATTTTAACATTGTAAGAATAAAGGAGTATGAAGATGAAGAGATTTGGAGCAAAATTGAATAAAACGTGGAAGAAAAAGAAAGAAAAAAAAAGAATAAAAAAAGGGGGGACACTCTTTGAAATTTGTCCCCCAGATGAAAGACAAAAATACAAAGGAAATACATGTGAAGAATTAAACAAGGCAAACAAAAACGTACCTAAAGAATTAGAAACTGTTTCCGGCGCCAAGATCAGCACTTGCCGCTGGTCTGGACGCCGGGGGCGGGACTTTTCCTATCTCATCCGGGACAATGTTATTTCAGCCCTACACGACCCCAAATCGTATATAAAGGGCTTCTAAACCTAATTTGGAGGGTATCTAACATACTTTGAAGGAGAATTCACGTGGGGGAACACACACATGCTTTGGAGAAGGCTTCTACCTAGTTTTTCTTCTCTTCTCTTCTTTTAATCTCATAGTTTATTAGTTATAGAGTTTTTGGTGCTACATGAACGTTGTAGTTTGAAGCTTGAATTGTTCTTATTATTTAATTATATTAGTTTATTTATTCAATCTTGCGCTTAATTATTTGATTGTTTGATCACCAATTAAATACTATCTACGAATCTAGAATTGAACTGGGGAGAGGGAATTCTAGATTGCATATAAGATTGAGTACAGCAAGATCTTAACTCTTAGGGGTGGGGGGTGGGGCGAGTTTGCGTTTTGGATGAAATATACCTAATCTCCTTGCTTGGTTACTATAAATGAATTATTAATGCATTCTTGTTAATCCTAATTCCCTAGGAATATAGGCGTTAGGTTAGCTTGAATAGACGAGTAGTACTTCAGGAGAAGGCTACGAGTAATATTAACCCTGTCAACCAATAAACCAGATAAATTAATTAGATGGTTTAAGTGAAAAACTCAACGGGATTGTTAGCTAACCCATAGCCCTATAATATCGGCTCTTCTTGAATTCGTCTCTAATTTTGCCAACTTGTTTTCGTTAGTCTCTTAATTTGTTACTCTAGATTAGTTTAATATGTGTACGTTAGGATTCGCTTGAATAGATTAATTGGATTATTTTAATTTACTAAATATTAATCACAAGTCCCTGAGGGTACGATTTCTAGACTTACAATTCTATACTACTTGTCAACCACATATACTTGTGTGTGCATTTGGGAGCAACAAGTTTTTGGCGCAGTTGCCGGGGACTTAGAAATTAACTATTTTACTAGATTAGATTTTTACTATTATCTATGTAAGTTTTTAATTTTAGTTTTGTGTAGTTAGCATTATATTTTTTTACATGGCATCTTTGAACGAAAAGTGGTGGGATAGTAAGCATTCTTGTTTTTGTGATCCTTGTCCATATTGTAAAGGACCTCACTTGTGGAAATATTGTAAAAATATTCCCAAATCCTTGTAATATTTGTGGCGTTAATTGGAATAATTGTCCAAGTGTTGTTATCCTACTCCAATCCCTTCGTATTTTGATTCTAATAATTCCTGTGAGGTTGACAGGAGTAACGAATTGGATGATGTGGAACATGATGTTCACATTCTTGATATGCACATGAAATTATTAGAGGAATATGGAAGTGTTATACCAAGTCACTGCATGGTTCTGAAGATTGACAAATGCCAATCCAGTTGAACCAGGTCCATCAGGGCAAACAAACCCATTGGCACAAGAAGCGTTCATGCACAGGAGATAAACATTATCTGTGAACTAAGAGGTTTTCTCCAAAGCGAAAAGGTTGCAAAGTGATAAGAAGAGAGAGTTCGAATTCAGCAAGGACAGAAACAATCGAGAAAGTTGAGATGAAACAAACTCTTCCACCAAGGAAGAGTTGCACTAGAACTAAACAACAACATCTCAACTACTGGCGCTATAAAATGTTGAAGCATTCCTGCTGAAGATCTGATCGCACAAAGACAGAAGTGAAACAAGAACTGAAAGCAAATGTCACGACCCAAATTCCTACTCAGGTCGTGATGGCGCCCAACACCGGAGTCAGGCAAGCCAACACTAACTTGAAAAAAAATGAAACTTAAAAGATCGTATGCCAACATATACAGTACAGCAAAATACTAGGAAAACCAACTACGTGTGCCAAGATCTAGTGTCACAAGTCCACAGGCGACTAGTGGAATATACAAAATAGACCGCATAAACGTACAACTATCTGAAGGCGGTAGACAGAATTATCCAAAAATAATAGAAACTCCACAGTGCTGCTGAGGAACGCCAGGAAGAGCAGCTCACCGTGTAGTCTAATCCAGATGGTACCCTCAAGATCGCGCTCCGGTATGATAACCAGATGCACCAGCCTCAGAACCTGTACATTATGTACAGAAGCGTAGCATGAGTACATATAAACAAATATGTACCCAGTGAGTATCCCGTATAAACTCGAAGAAGTAGTGACGAGAGGTATACGTGATACTTACTAGGGTCAATAACCAATAATACAATTTAATAAGTCTAGACAGGAATAGTAGTCATGGAGATCACTAAGGCATGAAGTATTAAGTACATAAAACTGCAATTTATTCTCATGAGTCAAATGGCAATTATCACAAAAATCCCAAGTTCGACTTCCACAGGAAGCAATTTATTTAACAGTAATAATAACAAGACTCTCAGACAAATACATAGCACATAGTATGCCGAAGCGACGCAAAAATAAATGTGCACTGCCGAGGGTCGAGCGGAACGAACCATAGATGCATATTACCCATGCGACGCGATTGACATAAATATAAGGCTACCCAGTTCACGAATCATACATGTGACGCGGGTGCTCGTAGACATACACAGAATCATCAGGGAATTCAGGAATTTATCATGGATTATACTTGAAATCAGAGATTTGAAAACTTAAACTTACACATAACTTCCTAATATCCTCATATCAATTTCAAAGATAATAAGCAACTACGAACACATATAAAGATACAGGTAAGGCACATAAAGGCATGCTTGTGATATCCTAAATTCTACCCGACATAACATAGTAGTAGCTACGCGCGGACTCTCGTCACTTTGCGCGTGCGTAGCCCCCGCAAATAAGGTTAATTTAATCATTTACATTTACCTATGGGGACAATTACCTCTTACAAGGTTGGAAAGGAGACTCACCTTGTGTCGAACCTACTTCTCGAACCAAGAACGCGCCCGAAACTCCAAACTTTACACCCGAGGACTCGAAACTAGTCAAATGTTATATAAATACGTTAATATACACTCAAAAGTATGAAATTCTCTTACTAGTTTAGCTAATTCATCATTCTTGAAGAAATCCTGAAATTCACCCCCAGGCCCACACGCTCGGATTCCGGAACTTTTCGAAGATAACACTCACTCATAGCCTAAGGATCATTAATATATCGTTTTGCATGGTTTCATGGTAGAAAAGTGTTGAAATTCTCTAAAGTTCATCAACCCTAGGTTTCCTCTCTAACCCCTTTGATTTGAACTAATTGGGTGTTAATGTACCTAAGCTTTGATGTAATAAACCAACATTTAAATGGAAATTACTTACCTCTTAGTAGTTAGGCCGAATACCCTCATGTGAGCCCTCAAAATCGCCTAGGGTGGAGAAGAAATGGTGAAAATTGGTTAAGTCCCGAATTAAATGAGTTCACTTCCTTCAGTGATCTCGCACCTGCAGCTCGAGGACCGCACCTGCGAGCCAAGGCTCGCACTTCCGGAAGTTGGCAAGGAGGCTGGGGATCGCACCTGCGGAAGGATTTCTGCACCAGCGGATCCGCTCCTGCGGAGAAAAGTCCGCACTGCGGTTTTGGACCATCTCCCCTAAGGCCGCACATGTGAGGCCTTGACCGCAGGGGCGGTCTCGCACTTGCGATCTAGGCAACCGCACCTGCGGTCACACCAGACCTGGTGCACCTGCTGGTTTTTTGCCCTGTTTGGTGTCTAGGAGGCACCTGGGCCCACCCGAGCCCCCCGTGCAATTATACCAACAAGTCCTAAATCATATTGCGGACTCGTTCGAGCCTTCGGAACATCCAAAACAACGCTAAAACTCAAATTCACACCTCAAAACCCCTAGAATCAAACTTAAGAACTTTAAGTTCTTGAATTCGGTTCTAATGCGCCGAACCGACCTTTACTACTCGGAATGACACCAAATTTTTCAAGCAAGTCACCAATGACATAACAAAACTATTCCCGGTCTCGCAATTCTGTTCGGACCTTGACACAAAAACACGTTCCAAACCAATTATGAACTTAAGGAAACTCTATTTTCGCTATTTGGCATCGAAACGCTCCCGGGTCATCTAAAACCCATTCCAGACATACGCACAAGTCCGAAATCATCATACGAAGCTACTGGAACCGTTAGAACTCAATTTCGAGGTTGTCTAATCAAAACGTTGACCGAAGTCAAACTTGGCCAAAAAGGCCAACCTTAAGGAACTAAATGTTCCTATACTGCCCTAAACACTTCTGAATCCCGAACCACCCGTCCCCGTAAGTCATTAATTTTTATAAGCCGCTACGGGAAGTCTTATTTAGGGGAACGGGGTACGAATAAGCAAAAAGACCGGTCGAGTCGTTACAGCAAAATTACCAAAGCAATTTTGCAAGCAGAATCCTTGTGCGACACAAAAGCTACTTGAACCAGTTTCATCTGTTGTCTTTTTGAGTCTAGTTGGTTGTAGTAGATGATTTCATATTGTATATTTCAGCTCTATCTAGAAGTAATTGTAAAAGGTACATATTGTTCAAGTTAGAGTTAACTTGAAGTTTGTCGCAATTAGCTAGAGGCTAGTTTGCCACAAAGGGTTAGAGTTAATCCTTAGGTTTACAAAAGAGTTTATTTTGTAAATGCTGTTTGGCTCAGAGTTGTAGTGAAGAGTTTGGAAAAATCCTACTGGCAAGTAGGTCGTGGTTTTTTCACCTTTTGAGCCAGGTGTTTTCCGCGTAAAATTGTTGTGTTCTTTAATCACTGCAATTATTTTTTCCGCAAATAGTAGAAGTTGGAACACAAAGAAGAACCAGGTTTTTCTATAGAGACTGCACTCGAAAATTGGACACCACACAAATCACCCCCCCCCCCCTCTTGTGTGGTATTGACCTATAAAACATCAATTGGTATTAGAGCAAGTTATCCTTGAAAAGGCTAACACATTGGAAAAGATCAAAATGAGTGCACCACCTGGAAAGTGGGAGGGTCAATCAAATGCAAGGCCACCACTCTTTAATGGCTAGTATTACTCTTGGTGGAAGAACAGGATGAAGGACCACTTGATTGAAGAAGATTATGAGCTTTGGAACATAGTCATTGATGGTCCTCTAGCCACTATGAAGAAGACTTCTGAAAGAGTAGATGTACCAAAAACTAAGGCTGACTGCACTACTGAGGATCTAAAGAAATGGAAGAAAAATGCTAAGGCCAAAAAGTGGCTAGTTTGTGGACTATGTCCAGACGAGTATAGTAGGATTCAAAGATGCACCACTACCAAAGAAATCTGGGATACCTTACAAGTAGCCCATGAAGGAACACCTCAGGTGAAAAGATCAAGATGAACTCTACTATACTTTCATTATGAAAACTTCACTATGAAAGAAGGAGAGACAATCCAAGAGATGTACACAAGGTTCACAACTTTGACAAATGAACTTAAGTCTCTTGGTAGAGTCATTCTTGAAAAGGACAGGGTAGAGAAGATCCTGACAAGGGTCTTACCAATTTCCTGGGAAAGTAAAATCACTGCTATCCAGGAATCCAAAAATATGGCAACCCTCAGATTGGACGAGCTAATTGGAAACCTTACTTCCTATGAACTCAGAAGGCAGACAATGAAAATGGATGCTCCAAAGAAGGAAAGGAGTCTTGCACTGAGAATCACTAAGGGAGAAGATCTGGAAGAAGATGAGATGGCCATGATTACCAAAGAATTCAGAAACTTTCTCATAAGGAATAAGGGCATCTCTAGAGGTGGGAACTACAACAAAGCAAAAGCTCCAGAAAGGCCAACCAATGACGGATGCTACAAGTGTGGAAAGACTGACCACCATATCATGAACTGTCCTCAGTGGGAAGTGGAATGGGAAAAGGAGATATTTGAAAGAAGGAACAGGAAGAAGGTACTGGTCCAACCCAAGAAAACCACAACAAAAGCTATGGTTGCTGCTTGGGGTAAGTGTTCAGATGAAGAATCAGAAGATGGTGAGAATGAAGAACAGGCGCTCATGGAAATTGGATAATCTGATGAGGAATCATATGAAGAACAAGAGGTAAGTATCTCCCATCTCAAAAACAAAATAAACTTCCTATCTAAAGAGAAACTCTCTGAGTTGCTACTGGATTTCATGGATGATTCTGAAGAAACAACCAAAGAGAAAGAACAGCTCTCCAAATAATGTCCAATGCTAAAAGTAAAATGCATGAACCTGGAAATCAGAGTAAGTGAATCTGAAAAGAAATACATGGTCCTGATGAACCAGGTTCATCCACTTGAAACTGAGATTCTAGAACTAAATTCTTAAAATTTAAAGTTAAAGCTAGGACCTAGTAAAAAGATTGTTGATCATTATCATACCATGTTAGAAGAAAATATGGGAAAACTAAAAGATAAGATGTATACCAAGGATGAACAAATAAGGAAACTTAAAGAAGAACTCGGTAAAGTCAAACATGAGTTCGATCGAACTTGTAAGTGGAATAAATCCTCTGATGCCTTGACATGGCTTCAAGAAAACCATAGTAGCAACCGGAGAGGACTTGGCTTTGGGAGTCAACTGCCCAAGTGGGATCCGAAAAGCAAGTATCTGACTCTCCCTGAGAATAAAATTTGCACCCACTGTGGTAAGACTGGTCATTACAAAATTGAGTGTACTGCAAAAGAACAGGCCAGTCGAAGAAATTGTTAAAAAGAAAAACTGGTTAACAAATTGGGCCAGAAAAAGCTTAATTCATGCTTTCTCTCATAGAAAAGGACCCAAACAAGTTTGGGTTCTTAAGACTAACCCCTGATTTCTTTTTGTAGGTTCTAGTAAGAGGAAGCAACCAAATTTGGTACTTGGATAGTGGCTGCTCAAAACATATGGCAGGGAACAAGGAACATTTCCTTTCACTTGAAAACCTCAAAGAAGGAAATGTCTCCTTTGGAAATGGAAAGAAAGGTAAAATTATATGGGTTGGTAAGGTAGGTAAGGATGACACACGTTACATTGAACATGTGTACTTGATAGATGGCTTGAAATATAGCCTGATCAGTGTGCCACAATTGTGTGACAGAGGTGACCTGGTTGCTTTCACTTCCACAAAATATTTTGTGATTAACCTGCTTACTGACAAGATCGTTTTGCAGGGAAAAAGAATGAATAACATCTATGTCATAGACTTGTCCACACTGTCTGAAAATGAACTCACTTGCTTAAGTGTGTTTGTTGATACCCAATTTTTCCTCAAATTATTTTCAAACTTGCATATATACTTTCAAAATCATTCTTTACAGTGACTGGTATTTTCCCATTATTTTTCGTGTTTTTATCAAATTATTATTTTTATTTATTTAATACTTTATGTTCCATAATTGTATATAAATAATGTTATAAATAATTTCAAAACATCTTCTTGCTCAATATGTTATTCATAATCCTATTTAGCTCCACTAGAATTTAATTGTTTCACAGATTAACCAATGTTGGCATTATTTAGTTAATTTCAGCAACTTTGCAATAATAGCACAAATATATATTTATATCATTTTTAAGAAACAACTGATCATTATATATTTTTAATAGTAGTTAACTATTTTAAACTCATTTATTTGGTTTTAATTTCATCTGACACAATTATCAGCTATTTTAATTAATTAATTATCTTATTTTTAGGGTATTTAACGTTTAGCCTATTTTTATTTAAATTCTCGCTAGTTTTAACCCAACCCCCACCTTACCTTTAACCCATTAAATGACCCAGCCCAAAACCCGTCCATACCCGGCCCAACCCCACACCTGATCTGCACCGTTGATCAAATGAGATCAACGGTCCAGATCACTGTTACCATAATTAAACCTCTATCACTACCCAATCGACCCCTCATTTCCCCAACTCCCTTTCTCTCTCTATCTCTCTCTGGTTCCCTCTGGTTCTCTCTAGAAGCTTCCATGGCTTCTCTCCTCCAATAGATTCTGTTCGTCTTCTTCCGCCGGTTCTCTCACCGGAAACCATGGTTCCTCATCATCTCCTGGTTATCTATCCTCCTTGCATCGGCCCAATGATACCCTAAATCCCTCAAGCGAACCTGGAGCGGTTCACTCACCTCTCATGGTCCCCATGCAAGTTTCCAGTCTCCCCCGGCCGTCTAAGTAAGAGCTACAACATTTCCGGCTTAAGCCAACGACATGTATGAGGTTTTTCTTACTTCTCTGGGTTCCGCGAAACCCTAACCTTATGTCTTTTGATTTCCTCAAGATATGCTTTAGATCTACGATATTATGAAGCTTCTTTACATGTTTTTCTTTGAAAATACCTCTGCTTTGACGATCTTTCAATTCAAAAACTAGGGTTTCATAACCCCCTTTCGAAAATTATTTTTTGCTTCTGTTTAATGTCATTTTTATGTTTCTTTCTACGATTTAACGATTGATTCAAGGTTTCTTTCATTTTTAATTCACTTTGCTGGAAACCATAGTTTTTCCTCAAATCTGAGTCCATCTGTGACTAATTTGTTTATTTAGATGCATGTACTCTTGTTTCTCATAAATGTTTAAGCTTTCCCTATGATTCTATCATGTTGTTGCTATTAGATCATCTGATTAGGTTCTATGTGTTCTTATCATGTTCAAACATTACTGCATTGTCTATGATTTATGTGATTTTACTATTGTAGTCACTAGGGCTTCCAACTCTCTAATTACTATGGTTTGTCTGAATATGTGATGTTGTTGCTTGCCTTGCCTAATTGAGTGTATTCCTGTTCGTATCCCTAAATCTCTATAACTTTACCTTGCTTGCATCTCTGATTCTTGAGATAGTCCTTTAATTAAGGCTGGTTTCTCCTTGAATTTGTAATTTGTGCACACAATCCGTATTGATTGGAATGATTCCTTGTTTATGAGATACTTTCCTTAACTGAGAATGATCCCTTGTGATTTTAGTCGCCATCCGGGATTTCTTGACTAATTTTTGAATTAATTTATGCTTCTTTCCATATAAGTGCACTCAGTATATATTTTCCTTATTTAAGATACTATGTGCTTGACTTTATTACATGCTACATTCTTTATTTACGCCATTATGGTACAATTAGTTCGCTAACTAATCCTCTTCTTATTTAGCCTAACGTACACCCGTTCAAATCATAACTCTTTGATTGATGGGAGTCCAGACCTCTGATTGACTTAATTGATATTGTTCTTATAATTATGCTATTCTATACTTGTTTCTAGCATTATATATACATTCTATTAATTCCACTCAAACACACGAACAAGAGACATTGTTCTAGGATCTCTTCTACACACACACACATACTCTCTTGTTTCTCTTGCTGTTACATGCAACTCAGTTGGCTGCAAGCCAAAACTGAGTTATTCTACTGTGCTATTGCTCTGTTTTCCTACTGTTCTGTTGCATCTACACACTACTGCTCTGCCTCTCTTCACTTTGCTGCTCTTCATTAATTTGCTGCTCATCATTTCTCTCATTAAACTGGTATGGTTTCAGTTTAAGCCTACAACATCTAAAACAACATGTTTTTGTTTGTATTAACATTCATGCTATGTCTCTTATGCTTTTATTTGTGGTTCTGCTATTTGCCTTGCAATTAGCATGTCTAGGCTTGTCTATGTGATCTCCCTTTAGTTCAGCATGTTTCGTTTGTCTATGTGATCTCTCTTTCCCTTTAGTTCAACATGTTTATTTTGTCTATGTGATCTCTCTTTCCCTCTATGTTAAGCATGCCTACTTGTCTATGTGATCTCTTTTCTCTTTCAGTTCATCTTGTCCAGTAATTTTCTTATATGTATAATTATGAATCTGCCCTACCCCCCCCCCCCCCCCCCCCCCCCCCCCCCCCCCCCCCCCAAAAC